>CATIWQ010400750.1:0-15403 GCA_949673415.1 Euphorbia schlechtendalii
ACGAAGAAGAAAAAAAAGCACCATCACAACCTAATGTTTGATTACAGCATGGAGTGCTACTATGCAACCACTAAACAAATACTCTTTTGTTGAGTCCGTTTTGGTCAATGGTTTTTACTAAACAATGAATAGCAGACATAAGAGATTGCACATATGCAACATTGTGCACCAATAGGCGATAAAGAATTGAGAAGATGGAGTTACAAAAAAACACAACACATTTTCTTATGAGCCAGTTCATCATAGGGTAAGTACCATACAGAAAATCCGACAAGAAACCAACTTCTTAACTAGGTAAGATAATGGCAGAAATGTGTGCTGTTCATAATTGTATTATCTCCACACAAGGTCACTTCTTATAAAGTCCAAGAAAATTCCTCTATCAGATTACTTGCCTATCAACTACACAGTAAAGAAAAGACAATGTAATCCTTTGATTCATAAGGAACAACCAATTCAGGAAACTACACAGGAAAAATCTTTTTATGCAATTCCGTCAGTTTTGAGTTATTTTCAGGATAATCTGGAAATGCAAACTTCATTTAGCTACATCTTTGATTAAAAAAAATATGGATAATGTATAAATTAAGGAACAGAAAGCAGAGAATCAAATGAGAAACCCTTATTATCCGACCAATAAGCTAAGCAAAAGGGCAAATTTCAGGATTATAATAACAAAAGCAATAAAATGATTTAAGGGCGGTCAAACAATTTGAGCTTTTTTAGCAAGAAGATGAAAATAGAGAAATCAGGATGATTACCTCAGCAAGCTCATCTCCTTGTGCTTGAAATGAGAGGGCAAGTTGGTTATCGGATTCAGAAACAAAGGGAAATTGTTGGGTATTAGTTGTAGTTTCTTCATCCCCTTTATCTTCGTTTACAGAACCTTGTTGATCAAAAGGAAGATTTGGGTATTTGGAAATGGCAGCCAAAGGCCGTTTCTTGCTGCTCGATTCCTTCTTCCAAGTTACTTTCATCTTTTTCCCTTCTCTTTCAGTTCGGTTCTAGTTCTTTACCAGTTTCAATTAGCGAAGGATACATTAGTGGTCCTAGTCTGGTAAGTTCTTATTGGGCCAGGCCCATATCCATGTTCATATCAGTTCATATTGGCCCAATATGGACCATTCATAATTATTTTCTCAGTTTACTTTTTGAATGAAAAGGTAATTAATTGATCAATCTTAATAAATGCAATACAGCTCAAAAGATAAAGGTGGGAAGAGAACTTGACTCATTTATATGAGTCAAAGAATCGGCATGTGTTATGTGGTTCGCAAATCGACAAACAAAAGTAAAAAATACAATGGCCGTAGATAAGTCCAATATGGGATCGAAAAGAATTACCGGCGGCATCAATGTTCTGAATCACCACTTCAGTATCTATTTCAATAATTATTCATTCACATCCTTGTCTTTTAATCAACGACAACGCCTCCTCACTGCATTACAAAATAATAGGCTAGCCTATGCATTTATAAAATATAGTTAAATAGTTAAAGTGTATATTTTTTTAACCTTTCCTTATTTTAATCACTAATTTGAGTATATGTGTACTCTATAATGCAATCATATATCAATGACATTTGTTTTCAAGTTATTAAAATATTCAAAATTTCATTTTTATTTTATGGTTTCTTTCATATTAACAACTAAAATTCTACTATAAAGATTAAACCAATGGAGTATATTTTTTTAAAAAATTGTTTTATTTTAACTTTCATTAAAATGGAAAGACAAATTTCCAACCCACCCCTAGATGTGATTCGAACCTAGAATCTATAGAGTTCACAACTTCCATCTTAGCCATTATATCAAGGCTGCAATCACATCATTGGAATATATCAATGAAAATTTATATATAATCTTTTGATTGAAAAAGTTATCTTTTTCTGGTAAATTTAAATTGTGAGATAATTATTCTCACAATTCCAACCCGAGCATGGCTAAGGTCAAAGGTCTTTCAAAGAGTTTTTTTACTAAAAAAATTTATCTATATATGAACGGTTATGGAAATTTAATACAAGAGTGATTTCAAGGATAAGTTAAATATATCGTGGAAACTGTTAAATGTTCCTAACATGAGTATGTTACGGTGATTATTAAGCATAAATTTATAAGGAGCTCACTACACACCGATGCAGAAAGGCTCCTCCTTGATTTGTTGGTCTAATGTTTAAACTCTAAATGACCCAACAATATGCACTATATATGATACATTAGTTAAGTTCTTTTAGGATTTCTATTCTAAATTTGAGGATGATCACTCTTATAGTTGATTACTTAAATAACAACACAATTATTAAACAAAAACTCTAGATGTTAAAAAAATCATATATTCAAACAATATGTAAAGCTTTTGGTTCAACAAATGTGAACATTAACATATGCCAAAAAAGAAACTATATATAAGATGTAGATAGATGTTTGACAAAACATTCCACGTAAAGCTGGCATATGAAAACTGAAAAGACATATTTTTTTCCGAAGTCTAAAAATGAACTAAAATAAGATGGCTGCGTAGAAATCTCCACCAAATCTATTTCACATCATGTCTCAAATCCTATTTGACTGGTTGGTCCAATTTTCCAATCTATTTGGGTCTACCTTTCTGCTGGCTTTTATTTAAAGGCTATCCGATCAAACATATATAATTAAAATGTGGTACAAGTCCTAGTCCAAGCTATTCACACTCTATCAACAAAATCAATAAGAAAAGATTGAAACAGAGTTATTCAACCCCAAAAAGGAAGGTTAGTGAAGATGATAATTTTTTTACTTTTACATATAAATTGTCTAGACTATTTTGAACGATTATATTTTTCATAATAATATAAGTTATGCAACTATGTAACTATTCATATATAATTACAAAATATAATATTAGTCCGAGTAAAATTTTTTCATCAACATGAGAAATATTGTATAAATGGTGGTCAAATTATATTTTATTGTATCTTTGTGTAATCATTAGTCTTAATCACATATGTCTTGGTGTACAGCTAAGAATTGTCTGTGTGAATTGTTAACTTGAACTTTGTCTATTCTATACCATATTGAATTGGGATTATTATGTCCCTATCAATTATTAGGGAAATTTTACGTAGGTATTGATGTTGTCCTTATATGTTAACATTTAATTTGATAAGGTTGGACCATTGGTGAAGTGGATGAGTACTTATTATTCAGTCAATATCATAGAAATTTCTATATTTTCTCTATGATATTTCTATGTTAAAATATTATATTTTGATTTATTACTAGACTACAACTTGTAGCAGTTGTTGATTATATGTTAGCCATTTTATAAATCATGTTAGAGACTTAGAGTATACAATTATTATTAGATTCTTGAAACAGAGAGAGAAGAGAATTGTATACAATTAAAGAGATCAAATTTTTGTTCCAGGGATTTGGTTATGTACAACGGACACATGACTAAAACTAAGGAGATGACAACTTTCCCCTTAGCTTATAACGGTTAGTAAACTAATTTGGGCATTTTATATCTAATTACATTTTACATTACTAAATCAACAATTATTAAGTCCGATTATGGTGTGATAACAAATATCAAGTTTAGAAAAAGTGCAAAAAAATTTTATTTTTATCTTATATATACACTTTGTACATTTATCGTTTCCGTTTGTTCTTTTTCCATTTGTGAAATATGTTATTTGTCATTAATCTATATTTAGATGTAAATATTTCTGCTCCGTTATTTCTCTTAAATTATTTCCTATTGTTGGAAATACCCGTTCCGCATTGAACGGGTTAATCGGGTCAAAAGGATTCGATCCAATTTAGTTGCTTGAATTAAATTTGAAAGTTATAAAACTTTAAGGAATTAATTAAAAATAATCAAGAATTTAAGGATTTAATTGTAATTAATCTATTTCAATTCACATATATATATATATATATATATATATATATATATATATGAATTTCACGGCTACAAACATGAGGGATTCATTTTTTCCTATTCATTATCACTTTCCAACCATTTTCTTTTTCGGGTTTTCGTCTCGCGACGAAAACATCGCAAATCGATTGTTATCGATCTTCGTCCCTGCAGAAGATATGGATACACATCCATAATCCGACAAATCGTGAGATCATCCAATTCGGCATTTGTGCGGCGTTCTTCGATCTTGGGCATATGGAAAAGGTAAGTACCGAATCCGTTTCCGATTTATGTTTTCCATCGCCTATTATGATTTATTACATAAAAATAGAAATTTAAAAGCTGAATCATCTAAAAATTACTCTATAATGTTGTTGAAGAATTCTTACTGTTCCAAAATTATACCAATTTTTTTAATTATAAATTGTAATATTATTATGGTCAAGATGAGCATAAATAATATGAGGGGGCAGATGAAAATGTTATGATGCTACCTAATGAGTGGTGGATTTCTTTCTTTGAAATAGTCTTAGAATTAGTTGTGCTGAAATAAAGGAGATAATGGGGATACCCACGTTTCCATTTACAGTTATTAGGCCACGTTTTCATTCACAGTTATTAGAAGTAGTTTACGTTTTCCCTTTAAATTGTAATGTTTGCTTTCAGAAAAGGAATATGAGAAAATTGCCTCAATCTCTCTTGTTACTTCTTTTTCAACTTCTTTCTTAATTTTGTTTGGCCAGTGGTTCAGCCGTAGACCACCTATCAGAAAACAAGGTTGGAATGTCATCTGCGAATTTATACTCAAAAAAATTGTCACATTCATCAACAAATTCGAAGAAGACAGTTAAAGAAAATTAAAAATGATGTGCCTATTAATATTTTATTTGTCATTATTTTCCTGTACGGAATAAAAGTTAAATATTATCAATCAATTTCAACATATTTTTCATTTTTTCTTTATAATAGTTGCAGATTTAAGTTCGTGGACAAGCTGGTTTGATATACCTACTGATCACTGTTTTCAAAAATCAATTCATAGTTACATAAAAAAAAATTACAATAAACATTAAACGTTTCTTAAACCAGATATTTAGATTCAATTTTTCAATGATTTTTTAAAAGTAGTTTTTATACAACGAAAAATATTCACTCCACACAGCTCTGTGTAGACTCTAGGAACGGCGGCACGGTGTGGCAGCTGCCACACCCCAACCGCCGGTATACTCAGAACTCCCCATATAGTGCCTCAAGATACCGCCGGAAAAAATGGTGTTTAACAAGAGAGAAAAGGAGACAACACTAAATTAATTAATTACTAAAAGTTTCACGATTTCCTCACCTTCCCTTTTTATTTTATTTTTTTCTATTCTTAAATATGGAAAATATTTAACTACCAGATACATCTACATTTGAATAGACTAAGGAAGGTGCTGAATATTTATTTTTGAAACAAATTGAATAGTAGACATTCTCCTTAATTTACATGATTGTTACTTTCTAAATAAAATTAAGTAAAAAATTATATAATTTTTTATCAAATTTATAAAACTACCTTTTTGAATCGATTTAAATAACACTTCATCCTCTCATAATATAAAAAAATTAATTATTTGTTAGTCTGATTTCTTATACTATTTTAAAATAATATTACTATTATTATTTTGAATTCACATTTCGTACATTTAAATTGTAATTATCACTTTTTTTTGGTTCTACGGACTGATATAGTATTTATTGGCAAGTATTTAAACTCGTAGGTTGATCGAATTGCCACACCCTATTTGGAGCTCTGGCACCGTCACTCGAACATGTGACTCACAGTGTCACATATTCAACCTTAATTACTAAGTTCAGATGTTTATTACAAATATTGAGTGATATAGTTTTTTCATATTTGAAACTAATTTTATATTTGAAACAATTCCAAATTGAATTCCATATAAAAAAAAAGAAATTACTGCTTTTTTTTTTGTCAACGTATACATAAAAATATACTAAGTCAAGCTTTAAATTGAATCAAATCAATCTAATATTATTAGTAAAATGTAAAAAAGTAGTTGATAAAAAAAGAACTACTTAATCCGGGTGTTATATCCACAAAATGAATGAGGTAATTAGGGTTCGAATGCTGATACCTACAATTGCTTAAAAAAAGATGTAGAAATGAAAGAATCCTGTAAACAGATTGGTTAGATGATACAATTAAAATACCAAACAATTTCCATTTATCGTTTATTAATAATACAAATCAACCAAAAAGAAAAATAGAGCACACAACAGAACACCATAGGCAGGCCAAAGAAACAGAGCAAAACAGAAATGGAGAAGAAGAACATGAACATCTATTTTGAAAACATTAAGCCCAAAAAACCAAGTGTATTTCCAGCCAGGAAGACATTAATCAAGAAACTGATGTTCCATTCCATTTTTTCTGCTTTTACATTTTCCACTACTCGAATTACCAGCAACAAAGTTACTTCTTCTTACTTTCCGATTCTCTCAAATCTCTCCAATTCCAAGCAAAACTAAATACAGTATGTATGTGCTTGCTAATCTTGTTGTTGTGTATATTTCTGATGGCGATTCTATAAAATTATTAATGAATTTTTGTTTCTGTGTTTTTTTGTTATTTTTGTGTTGTTATTTATAAGTATTTGTCTCCGGCCAGTTATAAACAAAATATTATATTAAAATCAAGGGGCATTTTTATAGGGAGCTCGGCATTTTACACTGGGCTACCAATCCAACGGACGAGATTTAAAGTTGGTTAATCCCGTGCAAAATGCTGAGCTCATACTATAATTTCCTTAGCATCAAGAGATATATATGTTAACTAAACGGCGGCAGTAAAAATGCTCCATTAGTTATAAATTGAAATAACCAGTTGAAGAGAGAATTATAGTTATTATGTGTTATAAGTTATATAATATAAAATTAGGTTATGACAGAAGCATAAACATGTACTAAAAGCAAAATTCTAGTATCTAAAAGAAATAAGCATGAGTAGCAATTCTAGGCACACAATGGGTAGTAGCTGAGCTACAATACAAACTCCGTTGGTGCTAATTTGACTAGGCGATAGAAAACACAGTGGAGTAGTTAGTTTTGGAGCCATAATATAAACTTCGAAGGTGAAAATTTGGATACACGTGGAAGATAGAGGATCGCCTTAAACCGTCATTTCATCTAGGAGTTTGAAATCCATTAATCAGCACTGATTAGAATTCGTATAATCAACACTGATTTCTGATCATCCTCCTTTCATGTATGTTGATAAAATTTAAACATATTCACGTTTTAGATAAATTTTAGAAAACAATATATGTTAATTCGATCAAAAGACCTTGTTTATAGAGACATTTTTTCAGTTAAAGCCAAAAATCCCATGGTTAATCATAGATTAATCACATTTAAAAGAATTTAATCCAAATAGAAAAAAGGTTAGAAAATTGCAGAACCAATTGAAAGGGTACAAAATTTTGCATTCTTAGACAATACGATTAAAAGAGCTTAATTTGGCTTATGGAGTTATAGTATATCAACTAACATCTTTTTAACAATTCATTACATGAGTTCATTCTCTACTATCATACATGAATTTTTAATTGACATTTCATTGAGAGTACTTATAATTTCTTATAACAAGTTACGATTTTAATATGTTCAATGTGGCGCCTTGAAGCATGGTAATGATTAGACATGATTGTTGGGCGTGTTCGGGTTGGGCTTGACCGGACTGTTCATTAAAAGCATCAACTCAAGCCTAGCGCAGCTCATATATTAAAACTTCAGGCTCGGACTAGGTTTACAAGGTTATTCCCAAATTCAATCTTTGACTCATACTAAATTTCTATTAACTTTTTTATGGACTAAATATGTGTGAAAGAAATTTATTTTTTTTAATAATTGCGTATATATCTTAAATACGATTGCATTCTCTACTGAATTATTTTAAACGTAGTAAAATTTATTGTATTTAAGTTCAAAAATTAAATATGTTAAAATACAAAAATCCAAAATAATTGTTCATAGGGTTGAGTTCGAGCTGGGTTTGAATATTTATATAGAAATCAAGTTCAATCCATAAAACTTCGAATCTAGCAGACTCGGGATCAGGGTTTTCTTCAAATGAATGTCCAAATCCGATTCATGAAAACTGACTTGAGCCAGGATGGGCAATACCCCGGCCCATAAATAAGCCTAGTGTCTTACTTGTTGCTTTGAAAAACTTAAAAGTGTTAAGTTTCCTATTTTGTGTTTATTTCCACCTTTTAAACTTTCTCTTTCTCATAAAAAAATAGCTTCCTTTTAACTATGGGTCCATTTTTTAATAATGGACTCCCAGTTGAAAGTAAAGTACAAAGAAAAAACTATTTCTATTATACTATGTTTCTACGGTGAGATCATCCCAGTTGAAAGTACACCTGTAATTGTAATTTGTAAATTATAATTTTGTTTTCTTCCACATGCATATATATTCTCTCCATCTTAAAACAACATAAATTATATAAGAATTGATTTGTTTTTAAGTGTAAATGATTATCGTGTGATTTTTGTTGTGTCATTCTAAATCCATGCAATTTTGATTTCATCAATACAAATTACCAAATTTAAAGCATATTAAATTTTGTTTCCATTTCCAAGTCGGATGCTTTAGAAAATGAGTTTTATCGTGGTAAAAAGAAAAGAAATTGAGGTTTTCGTTGTCAGTCTAAATTGAGTTTTACCTTTTTAACGTCAAATAAGGGTTATATGTATTTAGTAATAATTACGGGATGTTTCTCAAAACTTTTCCTTTTTAACTTTTAACTTAAAAGTATATTTTAAGGAGATTTTAACTTATAAGACAGACAGTGAAGTATTTCTAATAACTTTTTTTTAACTTAAAAATTAAAAATAAGATAGAAGTTAAAAGTAAATCAAACTTATTTCTTAAAAAAATCACTTATAAGACGTAAATGATTTTTAGAAAAGTTTTGAAAAACACATCCCATATTAAATCTAAATCCAACATATAATTTGGATAAACAAATAGAGGATAATGTGGAATTGGCACGTGTTATGTAATGAACTTCCTGCCCAAGCTTCATTCTGCTTGGTCCACGTATTTCTCAATGTTTTCAATTTTAATTTTCGTTTTTATTTTTCTGTATAAAATCAAAAGCAAGTCAAGAATCCCACAAGTTACTAAAGCAGCAAAAAGCAGAGCAGGGAAGAATGAAAGGAAACGGAGCAGAGGAAATTACAGAATCAAAATGGGATCCATTCATTCTGCAGTCCAAGAAACGCAGCGTTTTGCCGGCGAAGAGAAAACTAGTGAAGCGTATGATTTGGGATGCTTTCCTTCATTCTCTTGCATCCCTTTTCACTTCAACTACTCCTGCAAAAATATCTCCATCTCATCTGCCTCCTTGATTTCCCATTCCTCTTTTTCGTTCATTTTTCATAATTCAGTTAATTTTGTACTTCTGGGTTTTGTCTTTGTTTAAGGTTTAGATTCATCAACTAATGGGTTGTTAATTGATGCTTTGTTTAATTTTAAGGCTAAGCTATCTCTATGTGTTCCCATATCTATCTATCTCATTTGTTAATTTTAATCTCTGATCCCTACGAAAGGAAACCCCTTTCTTTATTCTTATGTGTAAACCAAACTAGTTAGGAGTGGACAGGCACCGCCGGGAAATTTTACCGAATTCCGGCCGCCTGCATATCGTCCACTTCCAAATTATTTTTACCCACGCAATTATGCTTTTTTATTTAATGATTCATTGATGAATGTACTCAATAAGATTCAGTTGCCATAAAAAATAATCCAATGTTTCTAAAATATGTCTGAAATGTTGCCTATTACAGTAAGGAATAATATTATTAACTTACTCTATCAGTACAGTGATCCATAATATAAAGCAAGTTGCTTAATCAATTTCAGCAAAGTCATGGTATAAAAGAACACCATAGCCATGCTTTATTTCATTTTCCATTAATATTGGTATTTTGTGGTCAATAACGTGATGAAACTCAGTTGAGAAAGAATTTTCTACGCAAAAAACAATGAACTTTCCTCATTAGGGTCCACAGTACCAGTATCATCCCCTTTTACTAATTTCTGTCTTTAAAAAGTAAAACCAGTCCATTCACACTAGCAAAATTATATAAGGAACTAATATTTCACTTCTCATATAGTTATATTTTTATACATGTGCTATACTTTTTTTACAAATATAATATCAAGCTGAAATTGTGATCAACCACTGACTGTTGTTGGTTTTTCATGCAACATTTTCCAAATGCAAAATCTAATACATGTAATCTTTATTCTAAATTTTAGAAACAGCATGATTTTTCATCGATTATTTAAACAACTAAGAAGATGAACATTAATATAAGAGAGAATTATATCAAGACTTTAATCGCATCACCGTTATTAATGTTTAGTTCTTTCTAAAGTACCGAGTACTGTTACAATGTTAACATATCATCTTATCTAGGTCCATCTGCAAAATACAAAATTGGAAACCAATAAATTTAATTTTGTTATTAGACATTGAGGCCGGAAAACTTCAAATTAATTAATAATTAAACCATAATAATTATAAGGAAATCATCCTACACATTATAGCTAAAAAGTGCCATAAAGGGAAGTCCAGAAATTATTGATTGTATTAAAAAGGTGAACAAATTTGTCCAAGGTAAATTTTCAACTCCAACAACCATTCAAATGATAGTGGAGTATTTGTTTGGAACAAAACAGCTTCAGCCAATAAAGTCAATCCAACAGTTAGGACCGTAAACTCGCGCTCATTAAGAGTACTGAATAAAGTCAATAAGTTACTCCACACGTGTGCTTGTCGTTACTTAACAGTTAGTAACAGTTAACCCCGTTTTTCAATTCACTTTCTGGCCAAATTTTTTATTAAATACATAGAATTTTGTGTTCAATTATTTGCAGTGAGAAATTCAAGCTGTAATACTCATTAAATTTTGATTTTCGAAATCTTCAGCTGTGAATGACGCTGTTTCTTTTTTCATTTTCCAAAATAAATTTTCACATATTTTTCAAAATATTTTATTCATACTAACCAATTATAATGTCTTTCGGTATGGTTCCAGTTGGGGGACAATTACAGTTTTACTGGATCAAAATCTGATTCGGGCCTGTTGAGTTGCCTGTTACCATCATACTTTTGCATTCATATTGCACTTCATGCTGATTTTTTTTTCCTTAGAAATGCTGTTCTTTAATTTATTTGGTAATTGGGTAGGAAGGTACAAAGCTAGCTAGCTCAGCTCCAGCTGTCTATATACTCAAACCTTAACTGAACTAATTAGTTTTTTCTGTTTATTATGAGATTTTATTTTTTTCGAGTAACCTTAGAACCTAAGATTCTTACAAAAAATTCTTTGTTTAGTGGAAATCAATCAATTGGTTGGGAGTGTTGAAGACACCGCGTCATTAACGGGCCAATCAAGTAGAAGGATTCGATCAAATTTATGTAATTAAATTTTATTGAGATTAAATAAATTTCAGGACATCATTAATAATATAATGACTTATTTGCAATTAATTTCTTCACAAGGTAATAAATATAATTTACATTTCTTTTCTCCCTATAAATCCGCGGGTTATGAAATGAAAGATACGTTGATGAAATTTTATTTTCTTTCTTTTTTTTTTATCTCACTAGAGTTCTCCTATGCGAAAAAATCTAAGAATCATTGTTATTGATCTTCCTATCCTGCATGAGTCGTTGAAATCAAATGAAATCCAACGTATCATTCAACCTTGATTTGACATTCATTGTGACATTCTTCGTCTTCGAATACAAATAGGGTAAATACTCGGATCCGTTTTATTTATTTTTCATGTGGTTAATTGTTATTTTAATTCAACATCTTGGAGTCACATTGACACATAAAAAAAATGATTGTATAAATCTAGCTTACATATTTCAAGCTGGAGTCAATCTTGTGTCAACTATCATGAAATCATTTGACTCAATAGCTTAAATTGATAGGTAAAGCTCAATTGTAATTCATATATTATTTATGACACTCTCTCACACACATGTCTATTGTACTTGAAGCGGGTAAAACATATGCTGATTCTACCATTGTCAGGGGCGGAGGGGGGGGTGGGGGGGCGGAGGGGCACGTGCCCCACCAGCACCGGAAATCCCCCCACCCCCATATGCTCGGTAGCAGGTTTGGTGGGAAAGTGCCCCACCAAACCCGCCGGGCACCACACGACGTCGTTTTGTGCAAGGGGTTTAAGTTAACCCTAACACAAAACGACGTCGTTTTGTGTTAGGGAAATAAAAAAAAAAAAATTGATTGGGGGTTGTAGCATATATATTGGTAGAATGGGGCTGAAATTCCTTTAATTAACAAAACCTCATTAGCCCCACCAAATCACCAATCACAATCACACGGTCAAGAGATCCGGACCTGCCTTTGCCACTGGCCACCGCCGCTATCACCGAAATGGAACCAAATATTTTATATACAATTGTGCCTCCCTTGATTGAATTCCTAGCTCCGCCACTGACCATTGTTGAAATTAATTTCAACAAATGGAGACGTCAGAATTCGAACTCTCGACTTTTAAGATTATGCTACTTTGATACTATGTCATTGAATCATTTGACTCAATAGCTTAAATTGATAGACAAAACCCGATTGTAATTCATTTATTATTTATGACACTGTCAAACACGCAAATGTCCTTTGTACTTGAAGCGGGTACAATAAATGCTAACTCTATTATTGTTGAAATTTAATTTCAATAAATGAAACAGTAATGATTCAACACTCAACTATTAAGTTTAAGATGCTTTGATACTATGTGATAGAACTATTTGACGCAAACAATCAAGCCTATTGAACCTTAATTAACTACCTGCCTAAGAGCAACCTCATCAATTAGATTTTTTTAACAAGAATGTAAAAGAAAAAAAAATGATATAAATGACAAACATTTAACATATAAATAAATATTATATCTAACAGCTCAAAGCTCAATCCAACTAATATATTTCCCCTTCCCATGCAACAACTGCCAGTTTATAATAACCGAACGCATGTAAAACAGCAAATGGACTATTTACCAACCCCTCTTTTTCTTGCTTTAGTTTGGTTTTCAATTGTAGTGCACCATGACTTTCGGTGTCGGTGTTAAAAGATTGGTATTTACTCAATATTTCATTTTTCCTGTAATTTGTCATTATAAAACATCAATGTAAAATGTAAAATTTTTTTCTAATTTACTCTTATGTTAATTAGAAAATACATTAAGTATAAATGAAGCTATAAAGTAATAATTTAAAAGAAAAAAAAATTTACAATAAAATAAAAGAGATAAATTAGTGATTTTAATAGTATAATAAATATTTTATTGATTTTGATAAAAATTCTAAAATGACAATCTTTCGATATCAAAGAGATTCTTTTAACCTTTCCTCGAGTGATTTTAATTTATTTCTTGAGCCAGCCTCCCGCTCGTATACTTATAAAAGAAATGGATTTTCTTACTGCAATTTAGCTCTATTAGCTACAAAGTGATTGGGCGTCATTAATCTTTGATTTGGATTTAAATGGGAAATATATTGTCATAAATAAAGCCAATAATAGTTGTATTGAAATAAGACTTCAGCTCTAAAAAGGGTAAATTGTATAATCAGATGTTGGAAAATTTTCTTTAAGGAAATTTAAGATCTGTTCCTTATTTTGGGACCAAAACTCATTTTGCCTGAAATAATCAAATATTGACATAATATTAGGAACGAAAGCCACCCTACTTTTATTTATAATACATATTTAAATTCCCTTTAAGTTCATGAACCTGAAGTCTTTCGGTCTTTGGTCTGGTGAAAGAAGAAAAAGGCTTGGCAAATTTTTCATTAATCGGGACCACTGACGTTGCAATACAATTAAATAAATCTAATGTATATTAATGTATATCAATCTTTGGACACCGTATATTTTCACAATATAGAATTACATATATTTTGGTTTTTAACAGCACATTTTGATTTTTAATATTATTTAATTAAAACTGTTTATAAAAATTAATTCTGTTACTTATAAAAAAATACTTAAAAATGAAATTTTTTTATAAAAATAATTTGAGCAAAACATAACTAAATTCACCCTAAACTTTTGTATATGGATTAAGATACAATTGTTTTAATGGGTGGAGTTATCGGCAAATGGCTACTATTAAATAAATATATTGACGTTTAATTAGTTAAATGGCACTTAAATTTGGAAAACTTTAGATGAGGTCACAGAGTGCGTCACCTAAAATATATGATATTACTTTATTGACATTTGACGTTTGATAATAAAATATAGTATGATATTACTTTATTGTTTGTAAGATGTAAGAGAGAGAATTAGCTATCGTTGATCAAACGTGGGATAATTTCTATTTTTCATTTTTCACTGTTATTGTTCGTTGATTTGAATAACTCACTGGAAAAATGGACTGAAATAAGTCGGAAAGAATAAGATATAATTATTCTATTTAAAAATTTGTACAATTTATTTTGCTACACTTAACCCAAAACTTTATATCATATTCATATAAATGCGAATTTTTCCTTAAAATTTTTTTTAATTACATTGCAAGTAAATTATTCAAGAAGAGAGAAAATTTTTATTTTCATTAATTACATTTATAAAGAGAAATGTGAAATTTTTTTATGACTAAACTTCGATTAAGATTATTGATTTGTCTCATGTTGAATTTTACAATTGTTATCCTTTTGTTGGCCTATTTTCTCAACAAAGAAAATGAGACAATAGATGAAATAAGTCATAGAATCCCAGAAATAGTAATTTTTTTTATTGAGATCTCGTCGACAGATTAATCAGAAGCAATTACAACTTTAATCAAAGGTGGACAGCAAGAATGACAAATCCCCCTACCCGTTGAATAGCCTGCTACTCTAGCTAATAAATACGCGGCATGATTCGCAGACCTATTAACATAAACAAGACGCAACGAAAAATGTCTGATAAGGTTTTTAAAATCTGAAAAAAATGAAACCAATAGGTGAATAAATGACGAGGTCATTTTAAAACGCATTAACAACATTAAATTCATTAAGCTCAAGAACGACATTATCGTGACCATTGTCTTTAAGCCAGCTAAAGACATTATCATTTAATGTCAGAGATAGTCACTAGTGTAAAAATGGCTTATTGGGACGCACCAATTGTGAGGGTTATACTAGAAACCGTCTGTAAAAATAAGGGCGGAGTGACGGAGGAGATTATTGCGGGCGGTTGTTACGTAACAACCGTCCGCAATACTTATTATAGTATTACGGACGGTCGTTAATGAATGACTGTTCGTAATACAGAGGTTATTGCGGACGGTTGTTACGTAACAACCGTCCGAAATACTTATTATAGTATTACGGACGGTTGTTAATTAACCACCGTCCGTAATACAAAGGGGCGTTTAAAATGTTTTAGCAATACGGACGGTTCACT
>CATIWQ010400845.1:0-10338 GCA_949673415.1 Euphorbia schlechtendalii
TAAGATGAATTAGAGTGATTTGTGATGCCGGAAACGTAGGAAAACTTGAGCAGAGTTTATGGTTTTTGGGAAAGTTTTTGCCTCCCCCCTTTTCTGGAACTGAAGTGCTCCTTATAAAATCTAGAGCTTTTTGTCGATCGACAGAAAGTTCTGTTGATGGACCGTCGATGGATAAAAAGTCTGACACATATATTTTAATGAATTAATCAATAGGGTAAAAATTTTTGATCGACAAAATATCAAGATAAAGGGGTAGCGTGTGGATTCCAAGTCTAGGTGTCATGTGAAATAGAAATTGTTTTTGATGATGTAGCAATAGTTTTAAAAATAGAAAATGTCTATTCATAATATAAAAATAGTCGATTGTCTATTCCATTTTAAAGTGTATTTGTAGTAGACAATGTCTATTTGGTTGTCTACATCTAGATAATCAAATAGATATTGTCTACAATTAATGATGACACATAGTAAGTGCCACATCATATAGGGAAGATCTGCTAGATAAGCTACTAAAGATACTTTTTCAAATTAATTGTCTATTCCTTCCTATGTGTCAAGACAATTTGTGAAATACACATACTGTTTGAGATTTGCTGAGATACATTGAGATCTGATGAGATTTGTGCCACTTGGCAACTTTTTGTCGGTCGACAAATTGCTCATTGGGCCATATTTTGATAGAAACGGTCCAATGAGAAATTCTAGAAGCAAGTTCAATCGTTTAAGCCTTTAAATAGGTTTTGACTTTACGGAAATTGGTTATTTTCGGGAACTTTGGGAATGTGAATTTGAAGTATTTTGAAAATTTAGGTTATGAATGTGTCGGGATACAATCCGATTCTATTTTATCCTGTGTTTGAACTCCTGTTGCTATAAGGTAATATCTCTTCATCGAGCAAGGCGGACATGCTAACACCTACTACTTCCTAACTTTTGCAAGGGTCCCTGTAACTCTCTCATCTTTTAAAAAAGAACCCCGCAATTCCCTCATCTTATAGAAAGTGCACCACTTAAGTCCTCACGACAAACTATACAAATCTTAGCATAGTACGTGTAACACACTCGTGCCATGTGTTATCCATGCAGGAAAATTCAGTCACTTTGAAAATTCAACCCAATAAAAACATGACATGTGGCACTAGGTGTAAAAGTTACAAAAAAATCCATAAACTAATTTAATTACAACCCTTTAATTTTTCATATTTACATTTCTACCATCTTCTTCATCAAACCATTCTTTTTCTCAAATCCAAATCAAAACAAAAATTTCACCATCAAACATTAAATTCCTTTAATTTTTGTTCTAAAAAAGTTAGTATGAATGAATATACCAACATTTGATTCCTTTGTTTTTTATTTTATTGGAAAAACAGAAAGGTATTGAATCATGGGAATTTTTCTGGAAAATTACGAATTTTCGCAAAAAACACACTAAATCACCAAAAATCCCCGAAAAGCAACTACTTTACTTCTTTAAATCCTACAACGCAAAGATGATTTTTAATGTAAAGAATTATTGAAAATCTCATCTATTTGGTGGGAAATGTTTTTTGACAAATAAACTCATAAAAATTGCAGAAAATTCAAAGGAATAAGAAAAACAAAACAATCAACCCTCACCAAATTGGTCAACAACTTCTACGATGTCAGCTGCCAGGTATTTTTTTGGTGCTTTATCCAATTTGGAATGTGCGTATGCAATTCAGCAAAGGACTCATTAACAAAATTTGAATTAACATATAAGGAGGTCTTTGTTACCTGTATTTGGTTAGTGCTTTGTTGTACATATTTTGTTACTCGTCTTAAATCACAAATTGACTACTACTGGATTTTTTGTTTGTATTTGACGCTTTCCATTTTTCTCAAATTAATTAAACTTATTGTTCTATATAGATAGTATATGAAGATGCTACTATGAGAATACAAACTTTGTACTATACTCTTACCCGATCGGGCTCTTTAACTTCCAAACTTTATAGTAGCAAGACTACGGATATTTAATTTAGCTTATTAACGCATAATTCACAAAATGGGAATGATAAGTTTAGTATAGAAGTTGACATATTCAATCCCTCGTTTCATTTTCCAATTGTTATAAACTAAGTCAATGAATCTTTTGGAAAGGAAAATAAAGATTCGGTGGGTAGGATATTATTCAGGAGGATATTGTCCCTAACTTCTCCATTAATTTCATAATTTTAAATGACTGTTTTATATAATTATTTATGAGATCGTGAGAACCATGAAAATTTTAAAGTTGTGATTAGGAAGGAAATACGGCCTAAACGTGGATAATTAACACAAACAAGTGGCATAGTAGCAAAATTTCAATTAGAATATTTTTACATGTCAAATGATTTCTTTTTTTTTTTTGCAATTTCCCCTAAAAGAAGTGGTTAAGCAGCTTGTATTCACATCACATTCAAGAGTCACTTTTACAGGTTTGGGCATTTCTGCCTGTGCTACATTAGCCGGCGGTTTACTAAACATTACAAAAGCCCAAAACCAAAAATAACACCGCTGTAAACGAGCCAAGCTGTTCATGAATATGATTTCATGGTTCGAATTATAAACAAACTGAACTTCAACAGGCCAAAGTTCGACTCGTTAACTCGTGAACAAACTTGATTAGAGGTTCACGAACAAATTCATGAACTGGCTCGATAAATGGTCGTGAGCTACCTCAATTATTATTTTTATATATCAAAAGTAAAATTTTATAGAACTTAAAATAAAATATTTCGATATAAAACTAAACAAATGCAACAAAAATAAGTTTATGTCTCACTTTGAATTAATAATTGAATTGGCAATGTTGTTCGCGAACAAAATAAATGAGTTCGTTCAAAAAAATTAACTAACCATTCACGAACAAAGTAAATGAGTTGTTCGTGAACAGCTCGCGAACACTTAAACATTTAAGTAAATGAACACAAACAGAATTTTGAGCTCGATTTTATGTTCGGCTCGGCTCGTGTTCATCTAAAAATTAAATAAACGAACACAAACATGCCCAAACTCGGCTCTCGAGAACAAATAAACATTTAAGTAAATGAACACAAACAGAATTTTGAGCTCGATTTTATGTTCGGCTTGGCTCGTGTTCATCTAAAAATTAAATAAACGAACACAAACATGCCAAAACTCTGCTCGACTCATTACAATCCTAACAATGCTCCATCCTTAGCCGGAAAATGAAACCAAAATAGTAATTTATTTTAAAATTTTATAATTCATTTCCATATTCTTTGCATGTATTTCCTTATTTAATCTTATTATTTTCATAGTATAAATGCACAATTTGTTATGAAAAATTAAGACATTAAGGGCTCGTTTGATTGGCGAAATGTCTATTTCGTGGAATAGGTAAAAAATGATTGAAAAAAGGTGAAGTTTTTGCCTAGAACCTGTCGTCGGGATGGAATAGCTATTCCAAGCTATCATACAACTCATGGAATAACTATTCTTTCTCGAGAGGGAGGAATAGTTATTTTATGAGTTATATGATAGCTAGGAATATCTATTTCATCCCGATAACGGATTCTAGGCAAATACTTTACCTTTTTCATTCATTTTTCTTCTATTCCACGGAATAACTACTCCGTCAACCAAACGAGTCCTATGGGTAGATAAATACTCACATACCTTTATTAATTGTTTTATTAAAAAGTGTTAAATGTACAAGAACTACTAAAAAAACAGAGGGAGTAACATTTTGTATGTCTTTATAATCGTATCTTGTAAATATGATGAGACCTATGTCAAATGAGTAGCAATACCTGGTGTTACTGAAGCAATACCATGTCGAAACACAACGGAAAACCGAAAAATAAACAAAGAAAACGAGAAAAACAAAAGAAAACTTCGAGGCGAAGACAAATAAAACATTACATGCTTCTTAATCTTGAATGAACTGGTATAACTGTTCAAATAATGTGACTGACTTGATCTACTCCTTAAACTAAAACCAGTAGATCCAAAACCAAAAGAGACAGGATCCAGGCAAACTTAGTCCACCTGTTACTTTCAGACGAAAGTACATACCGACTTTGACTTTCTCGATTTCCACCCCGATAAAATCCTACAATCGTATTCTACAATCGCAACCCAACACGCTATTCACATTCAACAATGGCTATAAATATCATAATCACTACAGAATGTATCAATCTACTAAAGCAACCGAATCATCACGAAACTCCGTCCAAAACCCGTCTCAACTCAGACTTCTGTTCTGAAGTCAGTCTCGAAGGGTAACTAACATCGATCTTGATTCTCAAGTTACCCTTCTTTCCAGGTTCTCTTGAATTCGGCATCCCTTCATTTGGGACCACAACCTCAGCGCCAGGTTTCACGATTTCCGTGAGAGGGATCATCAAATTTCTCCCATCAAGCGTGGTTAAGTTAATTGTCTTACCGGTAAGGGCTTCTAGAAGCGTTATCTCCTGATTCACCACCAGATCGTTGCCTTCTCTCTTGTAGACAGAATGGGGCTTTTCGTCCACCACAAAAATCAGATCGGCTGGTATAATGCCAGGCACTTGGTTACCCTTCTCGGGAAATGTAATCTTGGTCCCCTTCTTCCAACCAGGCTTTATCTCGATCGTCAATATTTCTTCAACGGTTCGAACCTTACTGCAACACAGTTAGTTGTTCAAGCATCGAGTCAGTGTTCAAGCACGGATGGAAAATAAAATTGTTCAAAGTAAACGTTGTTGCAAAATTTAAAAACATAGAAAGCCAAGGTCTTTCACATTGGTAAGGATATGAATCTACAAGATTGAAACAGGGAACAATGCTTGAATAGAACATCTTATTTGCTTGGCAAAAATAAGAGCCATAAGACTAAATTGGTCAAACAACAGTAAGCAAGTGCATAAAGTACACCTAGCTTTCTCATTTGAATCTGATTAACAGCCATTCGTTGCACCTTGCTTCAAAGCATCCATTCCTTTTCCACTTGGACATTTTCAACAACTTGAAAGGGTCTAAAAAGCCATGAACAAATAAGACACCTATTGCTTATTCTAGATCAGTAAAGCGACCACATCATAATTAATCCAAGAAAAATACAGCGGAACATGATCAAATAAAGGACGACTAACTGTTTGGCACCTCTCAATTTGTTTGTGGCATTTCTTGAGAATTTTGAAATGGCTACTCTAAGATCTATACACCATTGTAGCCAAATAAATTCCCCCAGAAAATTTACTATTCCCCAGCGTAAGCCTCCTTCATCAAGTCTCTCAAAACGTTATACGGAGAAAACACATAAATAGCAAAGAGGGTCTTATAATCTAACTCATCCAGTTACCGTCAATCAAATAATAAGCTTACCCATTTACAAACAATGCCAACTCATGTGTGTTTACCATGGTTTTGAAAACCGGACCGGACCGGCCGGTCGGACCGGGTCTGACTAGAACCGGTCACTGATCCGGTCGGTTTTCACCTAGTTCATGTCCGGTCAAAGACAGGACATTGACCGGTTGAATCGGCCAGTCAGACCCGGTCAAACCGGAAACCGGTTGCTCCAACCTGCCGGTTCACTTATTCTTGTTAAAAAGAATGTTTTTAAAATTTTTTACAATAGGCAAGAATCAAACTCAGGACTTCAGCTTGTTATCAATTATGTTTACCACTCAACTGCAACACTTATTTAATATACATATGTATTATATTTCTTTTATAATATCTATATAAAATTTTTACTTAGTTTTAAATTACGTATTTACTTTATTTATTTAATGTATTGTGTAAATAAATTCACCATATTTTATTTAAATAATATTTTTTCAATTTTTAAAAAATCCGATTCGACCATCGATTTAATCCGGTTGAACCTTAAATCCATGAACCACTCTCTTCACCGGTTCGATGATCGGTCCAGTTCTGAAAACCATGGTGTTTACAACAAAATGGATCATAAAGTTAACAAATTACTTGATCTATTGAATTCCTGAATACCAAACTTTCATAACGTATGGCAACATAATCATCTACTGATAAATTCAACCAGCAAGGTTATTATTACATGGAACGGTTGATTAAAATAAAGTTCAAATGACAAAATTGAAAAAATAAATTATGTAGATGGAGCAGAAACAAAGCACAAAAAGAGTTTACTAAAACCAGAGAACTTCGCCAATTAAATATGAAAATGATGGGCTTAAATATTTTTCAGGAATCCCTCATGTGATTTGTTAGTTGACCAACCCATAAAGTACAGGCCTCCAGTTTCTACATGTTAAAAAATATTAATTGAATACATCAACATACTTAAAGCTTAAGCACTGATGCGAAAGATCTGTAAGAAACCAAGAGAAAACCAAAAGAAATTCTGACATATTACAGTGTCTTTAAAAAAACAAAATTTGTATCATTAGTACTGTCCATACTCATTAGCTCACACCTCCAAATCATTGTAAGGTAAAGCAACCTTTTGAACCCCGTTTCCCCAAAAACTGCTGTAAAATCTCAAGTCAAGTTTTTCAAAATTCCTATGGCTTTGTAAGTATTTTGGAATTATATAGGGGTCACAACATATTAAAATCAATTTCATCTCCTAGTCTTTAAGAATTCTTCTATAAACAGCAGAAATTTAAAACCTAGTCTCCTGACAAATACACCAATGATAGTACTTGAAAGAGAATTTCTATGAAGGTCTATACCAAAAACAACTAGATGCTATTATCCACTTTTGAAAAAATGTAAGCAAAGTAAATCCCCGTTTACCCAACACAACCACAATCAGCATCATGAGAATTTCTATAGGATGCCAAGATCAACCCATTATTACTTTTTCAGTGGTCAGTGTCACCTATCATTGTTCTCCTCCCACAAAAGAAAAAAACCTTAGTAGAACGAACTTTCATTGAAAATCATAGGGTCTTGATCTTATGCATCAGTGCTAACTTAATTCCATCATAAAAGATTTTTTCACAACTAAATTGAGTAGGATGACTTCCTTTAGTAACATCGCGATTTAAAACAAATGGCTCAACTTATTAAGTATAGGAATCATCGGTCCTCGAATTGATTATTACCGTAATAAATGAGAACATCAGCTCTACTATGCTAGATATTAAGTTATTTGATCTTTTAGCTTCAGGTGAATGACATGTGATCATGTTAATATGTTCGTAAACACATTACAAGCTTCATTATAAAAAATCTTAACAAATTCAAGGAGGATTTTCACATATCGAGGTGAATTTGAAGAACCGAATGATCGCTAACCTTTAAGAAGATCATGAAAATAGTATCCATTATTATATAAGAGAGAGTGTTTAAAAAAATTCAATTAATAGAATATAGAAGAAACAAAATGAAGATATAAATTCATTATACGGGAACATCTTTTCAACATGATTTATTCACCAAACATAAACATATAGCATTCAATCGACCATCCATTTGAGGAACATTGCATTACAACAAAGAAAATTTCTGGCATGAATAAATTCCAGTCTTTACTTCTGAAAAAACATAGAAAATGCCAAACAATTCGCGGACCATAATTTTCGTCATTCATTTCTTCTAATAGAATTTATATAACAAGAAATTATAACAAATCCAGGAAAACGCCACGCCCATTGTTCATATTATTGTACTCAATTCTAACAAAATAAAATCAACTGGAAAAAAGGACGATGACGGAAGAACTTACCGGGAGGTATCAAAGATGTCTCTTGAAATCCGCATCTTCTTTTTGACACCTTTATACAAATCTTCCAAGCTACAAGGCAACAGATTCTCAATAGGAGCCGCCTTCTTCGGCACACCTCCATTGCCATTATAATTGGTAGTACTCCTAAAATATCCCCTTCCGTAACTATTCCCTGCAGCACCAGAAGCTCCGCCGCCGCCATCACTCTCCGATCCAAAAAACTCCTCGAAAATGTCCTCGGCGTTCCTGGGATTGAAATTGTAAGACGAATTCGGGTGCTGCCTCTGATTACTATGCCGAGAAGCAGACGCCGAAGAAGACGACGGAGTAGGACCGGAGGGAAATTGACCGGATTTCAAACCTTCTTCGCCATACAAATCGTAGATCTGACGCTTTTGGGGGTCACTGAGGACATCATAGGCTTCAGAAATCTGCTTAAATTTAGCCTCGGCCTCAGTTCTTTTGGCAGAAGGGTTCTTGTCAGGGTGCCAAATCATGGCAAGACGCTTGTAGGACTTCTTGAGATCGTCCTCGGTGGCATTCCTGTTGACTTTGAGTATATTGTAGTAATCCATACCCATAGTTCCACCAGCAGCCGCGGGCGGTGGCCGGAGAAAGAGGGCCGTTGGATGGGGAATGGGAAAGCTGAAAGGGAGCGGGGATGAGACGGTTATGAGAAATATATAGTGGTTGAAAGAGTGGGGGTGGGGATAGAAACAGAAAGACGCGTTCGAGAGAATGAATTAAAGTGGGCCCGCTTACGTGTCTTTAAAATCTCACAAGTTCTTTTTCTGTATTATTGTTTTGGGCCACATAAGATTTCAATCTCTGGCCCATGAATATTCTTTCCTTTGTTTTGCTTCTAACGGTAAGGTTGGCTTAGTTGACACATGCTCATTGCACGGCTGGCCTGGATTTGGTCGAGTTTTTTTTGTTAAAAAATAGGGCTTTTTAGGCTTTTAAGGCAATTTAGGTAAAATAATTTAGGAATCATGTCATGTTTTAGGTTTTGGTTTTTGCTTTGCCATAATCACATTTAATTATTTCATAAACCAAAATTTTAATTAATTATTTTCATCTCTACCAAAACGTTTCAACTACATCTCCTTCTTCCTTTCTTTTCCGTCAAGCTCTCTCACGACCACTGCACAGGTCCGACATCGTCTAACACCGCAAACACTGGGGTCGGATCTACCGTCCGTTAGTGGAGTGGCGGGATGGTCAGATAATCAGATGCAACATCATTGTCGATTGCGGTCCTATTTAACATGGCGATGAGGAAGTTACCATCTTTTGGCCATCGAGATAACTAGCGGATCTATCGCCAGGAGAACGCAATTAGTCGCTGATTTGAACTAATCTTCATTTTTAATTATTTATCATGTGGTCTCTTGCTGAATCTGATCCGCCAACGACATGGCTTCCGCTTTCAACATAGTAGTGATCGATTTTACCAGATCTGGTGTGGTTTCCATCCTCGCCAACTAAGCTTCAATTGAATTTATATTGATCTCATTAGTTTTTGAGAAAATAGCAGAATCTTAGCTTTGCGGTGTGTTGCATCTCTTTCTACTTCTTCTACTAGTATGTTTATCTCCTTCAAACCTCACTTTTCTCATTTCTGTCCCTCTTTTATTGTTTTGTGTTGCTGTTTTTATTGAAATCAAGATTTCCTTGTGTGGCTCTTGTTTTTCTTCTCCTACACTAGTTTTTCTTCTCCTACACTGTTACTGTACAAATTGATTTTTTGAAATTCAAGATTTAGTTTATATAATTGTTGAATTTAATTTGGTGACAATGAATTTAAATTCTGCGTAGATAAATGAAAGAAAAGACGATACCGATTGAAGAAGTTAACTTGTTTTTTTCATGTCTGGTTCAAACTATAAAGGAGAATTTGAAGGTGCTCTTAGCAATTAGAATAGATATATTAACTTTTTCTATTGATTCTGATAGCTCCTTGATTTTTTTTTTTGCAAGTGATTTCATTTGTATTATAATCTGTCTGGTTGAATTGTTAATAGTTCAATACCTACTACTTACAAAAATTAAATTTGTATGAATACCTGGAAGCATATCATGTAATATATTATCAGTTGTTTTGCATTTGTTATTATTTTTGGTTGTTTTGTATGTGTTTCTGGGATTCTTAACTCAGAAAATTTTCAAAAGTGATATAAAATTTGTGTAATATGCCATGGTATAATAGTCATTATACCAGCATAATAGTTGTTTTACTAGGTATAAGGGCTTAATAAATATGGTTTTTTGTTGCAAAATTAGATTGTCTTCTGAAACTAAAAGGCAATTATAATTGGTATATCGGTTTTTATACTTGGTATAACAGTTCTTATACCAGGTATAACAACCATTATATAGGGTACATAACATGGTTTTTTGTCACGAAAATTTAGTACATTAAAATAGTTTATACCTATATAAGAATGTCATATGTTTAAATTTTGAGAAATTCGAATGTTATACCTGGTATAACAATTTTTATACGAGGTATAACAACTTTTATACCAAGTAATAGGTATACTGATTTTCAAATTTTTTTGTTCTGAAAAAATTTAAATTGGATATCATTTTGAAGATAAAAATAAAACAAAATGAATATTTTTTAAGGCTCGTATACCAGGTATAACAACTCGTATACCATTAAAACA
>CATIWQ010400875.1:0-32697 GCA_949673415.1 Euphorbia schlechtendalii
GTCTACTATGCCACAAATTAGAAGACTCAACCATATAAGCAGAAACGTTGTTCTTATTTATATTAATAGAACCATGCTTACAAGAGATACAATTGAATTTGAACATTCCATTACATTCATATCCCTTTCCCACATACATAAACTCTTTGGACAAAATGAATTTCTGAGATTCAAATACCATCTTGAATTCATGTGTGCTCAAGAGGCTCCCAGAAATAAGATTCTTCCTGATATCTGGAACATACAAGACATTTTGTAGTCTGACTTCTTTACCGGAAGTCATTTTCAGAAACACAATTCTGTATCCTTTCACTTTGGAAGTAGCAAAATTTCCCATGAAAAGGTTCTCCCCATTCTCTATAAGAGTCAATCTAGCAAAAGACTCTTTGTTGCAACATATATGCCGGGTAGCACTAGTGTCAAGCCACCATTCTCTAAGGTTTGAGTCAATCACATTGACTTCAGAAATTACTGTGCAGAGATCGATGTCAGATACGTCTTGTGTAATTCTATCCACAACATTCACTTCTTTCTTGTCGATCCTTTTCGAAAATCTATAGTTAGAAGATTTGTGTCCCGTCTTATGATAATTGAAGCATTTTCCATTAAACTTTTATTTCTTGTTAATGCCTCCTTTCGCCCCCATTTTGGACTTGGCTTTACCAAGTTACTTGCCCTTTCTAGAGTCCTTATGGACCTCCACCATGTTGGCTTTTGGCATAGCTTGATTTACCAGAAAATTTTCTTTCTAATCTTCTATTATCCTCCTGAATGCATAGGCGAACAATGAGATCCTCAACAGAAATTTCCTTTCGCTTATGTTTGAGATAAGCTTTGAAATCTTTCCAACTTTGTGGCAATTTTTCAATTATTGCAGCAACTTGAAATGGTTCACTTGTCCCCATTTTTTCAGCCTCCATCGCATGGATCAAAATTTGAAGTTCTTGCACTTGACTTACAACAGTTTTGGAATCATTCATTTTAAAATCTAGGAATTGACCAACTAAGTATTTCTTAGCGCCAGCATCCTCAGTTCGATATTTTCTATCGAGGGATTCCCATAGTTCCTTAGCAGTAAGCTTCACAATATATACTTCATATAGTTCAGGAATTAAACCATTAAGAATATGGTTTTTGTAGAGGAAATCAGAATAATTCCAAACATCAACAACAGATTTAGCAGAAGGATCAACAACTCCTTCTGATACAACAGGAGGATCTTCCTTCACAAATCTATCAAAATGTATGCTAGTCAAGTAGAAATACATTTTCTATTATCAGACCTCAAAATTCACACCACTGAATTTTTCTGGTCTTTCTGGTACAGTAACAAGCCTAGAATTTGAAAATCCATTTAGTCCATAACCATTACGAACAAATTGTCCATTTTGGTTAGCTTGACTATAAAATTCTCCAGTTTCATTTCCTCGAAGAGGACCGGAACTTGTAGAACTAGAAGTTGGCCTAAACCCAACAAAAACCAAAAGCAGTTGGTCCACAAACAAGTATAGATGGAACCGGTGTTGTACTAACAAGCACTAAACCAATTAGACCATATTTTCCATTTTGGTTTTGCTCATTCTGATTTTGAGCAATTTCATCATTTGTATTTTTAACATATATGCATTTATTACACTCATTTATGTGATAATCACTGGCTATCATGAAATCATCAAATGGATGTGAAAATTGCTTTTCTTAATGGTGATATTGAAGAAGAAATCTATATGGAATAACCTGAGGGTTGTGTAGCTCCAGGTCAAGAAAAGAAAGTACGTAAGTTGGTGAAATCTTTATATGGTTTAAAGCAAGAACTAAAACAATGACATAAGAAATTATATACTTATCCCTAACACCTTTTCTAACAATCTAAAGACAGATTTTCCCTTTTGTATGGCAAACTATCTCCCAAGATACAACAACAGACGTTAGGCGAACTCAACTGAGAGTAAAATTCTATCACCAAATACCGAATAACTAAGAACTTTGAGTGAATTTGAAAGAGAAATTATTTCTTATCTCTAAGGTGTATTAAATAAGAAAAAACGAATCCTATTTATAGGAAAACTCAATGGCACAAATCGTAAATAATAGGAAGCATACGGTCCCTCGCATAGTACTGCATGGTGTTGCATAGTAGTAGGCGGCTAACAATTCAATAATGCGCATAGTAAATCATATTTTCTTTTAATAAAAAAAATTCAACAATCCCCCACATAAAAGAAAATAGAATGACAGACTTGATTTAGTGATAGCATTATACAATCAATATTTGCATAGGATAGGTGGACTACAAGCCTTGAACCTTCCCTTGTGAAAGTATATATACTTTACTGTCTGACTAGTAGACGCGATGTCCTTGAACTATTCTGACGTTTTATGTAAATGATGATATACCTTACACAAATATTAATTCTAACTCAGTTTTTGTTCTCATGGTTATGCTCGTATGGTCATGAACATCTCCTAGTTCTGCAAGAGTTTAAGATAACTAAGCCCCATTTGTTTCTTTTGAAGCAACCCCACTTCACACTCACATAGGTGATCTCTTTTGCTCTCGTATTGATGCACAAGAATCATTAAAAGCATTTTTCATTGCTTACCCTTTACCCGTTTTATCACTATTTACATCATAGGAATGGATACGGGGTTACCCCCACAGTGACCTCATAAGGTCTATGCAATTAGGTCATCCCATTGAACAAAGATCTTGGGATCTCCAGTCAAAATTGGTAGGGTTTTCTTTCACATAGCGCCTTATATATTCATGGGCTTTAGTCCCATTCCTCTAGATATCTTTTAAACTTGATCTCTGTTTAACCCTTTTGTTAGCGGATCCGCTAAGTTATCCTTTGATTCTACAAAATCAATAGAGATAACTCCAGTTGAGATCAGTTGTCTAACGGTATTATGTCGACGACACATGTGTCTCGACTTACCATTATACATTATATTTTGTGCTCTTTTAATCACTTCTTGATTATCGCAATGTATACATATTGCGGGCACAGGCTTAGGCCATTCAGGAATATCCTCTAAGAAGTTCCGTAGCCATTCGACTTCTTCTCCCGTTTTATCCAAGGCTACAAACTCAGCTTCCATTATGGAACGAGTTATAATTGTTTGCCTTGAGGATTTCCATGAAACTGCTCCTCCTCCTAGAGTGAACACATATCCACATGTACCTTTAGAATTCTTAATGTCAGTTATCCATCTGGCATCAGAAATGCTTCAAGTACAGCAGGTTCTCTCGTATAGTGTAGTCCATAATTACGAGTATATCGTAAATAGCTTAGTATTATAACGATAGCGTTCCAATTATATTTACTAGGTATACTCGTAAATATGCTTAAACTGCTTACAGTATAAACGATGTCAGGCCTTGTACAACTTGTAAGGTACATTAGACTACCTATAACTCTTGCATATTCCACTTGGTCTATGCATTCACCATTGTTCTTGGATAGATGTAGACTGACATCCAACGGTGTTTTGGTTATACCAAAATCACCTTTGTTAAACTTGTCCAGTATCTTATCCATATAGTGTGACTGCGTTAATATGAGATCGTAAGGTGAACGTTTAACTTGGATGCCTAAAATTACATCCGTTAGTCCCATATCTTTCATGTCGAATCTTGAATTTAACATATTTTTGGTACTTTTTTCCATCTTCTCATTACTTTCAACAATGAGTATGTCATCAACAAACAAACATATAATAACATATCCATCATTTGTATTTTTTGACATATATGCATTTATCACACTAATTTATGGGATAACCATTGGTTATCATGACATCATCAAATTTCTTATACCATTGTTTTGGTGCTTGCTTTAAAGATTTCACCAACTTACATACTTTCTTTTCTTGACCTGGAGTTACACAACCCTCAGGTTGTTCCATACAGATTTCTTCTTCGAGATCTCCATTAAGAAAAGCAATTTTCACATCCATTTGATGTACTTCAAGATTTTGCAAAGCAGCAATTGCAAGTATCATCCTAATAGAGGTTATTCTCGACACAAGAGAATAAGTGTCAAAGTAGTCAAGGCCTTCTTTTTGTTTATAACCTTTTATCACTAAACGAGCCTTGTACTTATCAATTAATCCATCAGTTTTTAGCTTACGTTTGAAAATCCATTTAGAACTTTATGGCTTTGTTCCCGGAGGAAGGTCCACTAATTCCCATGTATCATTTTGAAATATGGAATCAAGTTTACTCCTTATGGCTTCTTTCCATAAAGGACTTTTCGTGGAGCTTATAGCATCTTTGTATGTTTGTGGTTCCGCTTCAACCATATATGTTAAGAAGTCTGGACCATATGATTTTTCAATCCCTTTCCTTTAACTTCTTCTAGGTTCTACCTCATGATCAGTCTCATTCTCTTCTTGAGAAGTTTGATCGTCTTCTTCAACTACTGATGATAAATTGTCAATGTTTTGTTGATAAACTTGACCATCACTTTCAATAAGTTCACTAGATCTTTCAAATCCTGAATTATCGTTTATTTCCTTACATGGAAACACGTCTTCAAAAAATGAAACATCCTTTGATTCAATCAAAGTGTTCTTTTGTATTTCAGGATTTTTAGATTTATACACAAGAAAACGATATGCATTACTATTCTCGGCATATCCAATGAAAACTCAATCCACCATTTTTGTACCTATTCTCATTCGTTTTGACAATGGAGTCATTACCTTTGCAAGACACCCCCACACTTTCATGTAATTATATGAAGGTTTTCTACCCTTCCATAATTCATAGGGAGTTTTGTCTTGTTTCTTACGTGGTATCTTATTCAAAAGATAGTTTGCTGACAAAACAGCCTCACCCCATAAGTTTCATGGTAAACCAGAACTTGTTAACATTGCATTCATCATCTCTTTAAGAGTACGATTTTTGCGTTCAGCTACTCCATTTGATTGAGGAGTGTACAGTGGTGTTACTTAGTGAATAATTCCATTTAGGGAGCAAAACACGTCAAATGGTGCAATGTATTCACCACCACGATCACTTCTAACCTTTTTAATTTTTTTATTAAGTTGGTTTTCTACTTCTTGCTTATAGAGCACAAATTTTTCTATAGCTTCATCTTTTCTTTTAAGCAAATATACATAACAATATTTTGTGCTATCATCAATGAAGGTAATAAAATACTTATTTCCTCCCCTTGATTGAATAACCTTCGAGTCACAAATATCAGTTTGTATTAAATCAAGTGGTTGTGAATTTCTTTTAATGGATTTAAAGGAAGATCTTATCAGTTTTGTCTCAACACAAGTTTAACATTTATGTGTTTTATCAGTATGAAATGTGGGTATATGATTCAAGTTAATTAAACATCGTAACGTATCAAAATTAACATGTCCAAGTCTACTATGCCACAATTTAGAAGACTCAACCATATAAGTAGAAACGTTGTTCTTATTTATATTAATAAAACCATGCTTATAAGAGATACAATGGAATTTGAACATTCCATTACATTCATATCCCTTTCCCACATACATACACCCTTTGGATAAAATGAATTTCTGAGATTCAAATACCATCTTGAATCCATGATCGCTCAAGAAGCTCCCAGAAATAAGATTCTTCCTGATGTCTGGAACATACAAGACATTTTGTAGTTTGACTTCTTTGTCCGAAGTCATTTTTAGAATCACAGTTCCATGTCCTTTCACCTTGGAAGTAGCAGAATTTCCCATGAAAAGTTTCTCCCCATTCTCTATAAGAGTCAATCCAGCAAAAGACTCCTTGTTACAACATATATGCCGGGTAGCACCATTGTCAAGCCACAATTCTCTAGGGTTCGAGTCAATCATATTGACTTCAGAAATTACTGCGTATAGATCGATGTCAGTTACGTCTTGTGTAATTACATCCACAACATTCACTTCTTTCTTGTCGATCCTTTTCGAAAATCTACAGTCAGAAGATTTATGTCCCGTCTTATGACAATTGAAGCATTTCCCATTAAACTTTTGTTTCTTGTTAATGCCTCCTTTCGGTTTCATTTTGGACTTGAGTTTACCAGGTTTCTTGCCCTTTCTAGAGTCCTTATGGACCTCCACCATGTTGGCTTTTGCCATAGCTTGATTAGCAGAAAATTTTCTTTCTGATCTTCTATTGTCCTCCTCAATGCGTAGACGAACAAAGAGATCCTCAATGGAAATTTCCTTTCGCTTATGTTTGAGATCAGCTTTGAAATCTTTCCAACTTTATGGCAATTTTTCAATTATTGCAGTAACTTGAAATGGTTCACTTGTCCCCAATTTTTCAACCTCCATTACATGGATCAAAAGTTGAAGTTCCTGCACTTGACTTACAACAGTTTTGGAATCATTCATTTTAAAATCTAGGAATTGACCAACTAAGTATTTCTTAGCTCCAGCATCCTCAGTTCGATATTTTCTATCGAGGGATTCCCATAGTTCCTTAGTAGTAAGCTTCACACTATATACTTCATATAGCTCAGGAATTAAACCATTAATAATATGGTTTATGCAGAGGAAATCAGAATAATTTCAAACATCAACAACAGATTTAACAAAAGGATCAACAACTCCTTCCGGTACAACAAGAGGATCTTCCTTCACAAGTCTGTCAAAATGTATGCTAGTCAAGTAGAAATACATTTTTTGTTGTCAGACCTTAAAATTCACACTACTGAATTTTTCTCATCTTTCTGGTATAGTAACAAGCCCAGAATTCGAAAATCCATTTAGTACATAACCATTAGTACCAAATTGTCCATTTTTGTTAGCTTGACTATAAAAGTTTCCAATTTAATTTCCTCGAGGAGGACCGGAACTTGTAGAACCAATAAAACCAAAAGCAGTTGGTCCATCAACAAGTATAGATGCAACCGGTGTTGTACTAACAAGCACTGAACCAATTGGACCATATTGTCCATTTTGGTTTTGCTCATTCTGATTTTGAGCAATTTCATCATTCTGTGGGATCTGATCAGCCATGATAATTTCTTAAATTTTCCAAATAAACCAAGTTAGAACAATTTCAGAATAACAATACACCAAATAAATTGTACCTACACCAAATAAAATTATTATTATTGTTGTTATATTATTATTATTTATTTATTTATATTTCTTAACTTCTCTTTTAATATTTGTCCAAATTAAGTCCAATTAAAATATTGTCCAAAATTAAGATATTCCAATGTTACGATAATCCAAGTCTCGGTATTCCAAGTCACGGTATTCTGCTTTTCTCTTTTAACAATATAAACTAAAAATAAATAAAAATATGTCTTAAGATTGTTAGAAAAGGTGTTAGGGATAAGTATATAATTTCTTATAAAGAGAAAGAATACAATAAAGAAAATATTAGTAACTTGAAATACAATTATATGAACATTGTAAAAATAAATGTATTATAATAAATATTAAATATGAAATAATGAAATACCGAAATAAATCGTTTACTTGGAAAGAGGGTCCTGTTGAGGCTCCAATTGATTTTCTTAAGACAGATTTTCCCCTTTGTATGGCGAACTGTCTCCCAGGATACAACAATAGACGTTAGGTGAACTCACCTGAGTGTAAAATTCTATCACCAAATACCGAATAACTAAGAACTTAGAGATTATTTGAAAGAGATTTTATTTCTTATCTCTGAGGTGTATTGAATAAGAAAAAATGAATCCTATTTATAGAAAAACTCAATGGCATAAACCGTAAATAATAGGAAGCATAAGGTCTCGCGCATAATACTGCATAGTATTGCATAGTAGTAGGCGGCTAACAATTCAATAATGCGTATAGTAAATCATATTTTCTTTTAATAAAAAAAAATTCAACAATATATATAGTGCTTGAAATGAAATAATAGGTGTTGTAACGACACTAAAGATGTTGCGGTGTGCTGTGGAAAAACTGTGGTTGTATTTGTTATTATAGTTGTTGTTAAGAACTGCATGATACAGGTAATCATCAATTTACTTGTAATAAATTATTTCATCAATGTTTGCCATACATGAATGAAACGCATTTGGTCTCATTACGAGTTTTCCATTAGATTTTTAACTTGTGGCACTTTGTAGAAGATATAAAGTTTTCTATTGATTGTAGAAAGAATTTACAGTACAACATGCGACAATAGATTTTAATCTGAATATGTATGAGAGATGAGGAATTAAAATCTATTATCCTTGTTTGATTGTTTTTTTTTTTTTTTTTTTTTATGTTGTTTATAATGTTATTTAGCAATTTTTAGGAGATATTATTGGAAATTTGGAGGAAAATAAAAATGAAGGGAGATCATTAAGAGAATCTTTAAATCTTATTCATCGTTCCATATAATCAAACAATTAATTCATTAGAATTTTTACAAGTATACAAAACTACCAACAACAAACCTAATACCACTAACATACATGATTACAGTAGCTCAACTAATAACTAAGAATATGTCTATTGCTTTCATTTTTTTTAAATTGTGCAAATGTGCTCCCACAGGTTGGGAAAGAAAATCTTAACCACACCTTCATGAGACTCAAATTTGTGACCTCTTGGATCAAATATTCAACCCCAACCAAAAAGCCAAGACATTCTCTACTACTTCAATTATCACATTTTATTAACACAATTTTATAGCAACATTGTAGGTACTTTCAATTAAGAGATTAAAAAAACGGAAAGATGAAAAAAAATTGACACCAGAAATTGGAGCTATTCCATTCCATTCAACTTCTTCAAAAGCATTCAAAGAAAGTGAAATCACTTACAAATTACGATTCATAAAAAGTTGAACAGATAAATGATTAACTGTGTGGTTGAGGGTTAAGATTGTGAAGTTTTGTGGTTGAGGAAGCCTTTAGATAAGAGGGATTCAACAGTGTCTGTAACAGCAACTTCGAGAGGGGTGAAAACCAATCCTAACTCTATTAATCTTTTTGCTGCATCTTTGCAACTTGTCATTCCTGGTTGTGTTTCTCCAACGAACCTGCATTCACATTACGAACCGCATTTCTCACATTCTCGAATCATATATTTTCTCTCTAACTAAAGCTAACAGATTCTCAAGATGCTAACAGGGAAAGACCCAGAAGGACCACATTTGTGTTCTAGCACTCATTTGTTTTATTTTAGTAGTGTCGAGCCATAACTAACCCAGAATGTAAAAGCCAACTTCTCCACTCCTTCCATTTTAGCAAGTTGATTGCAGACATGAGACTAACCTAATACAAACATTATTAAGTAAAGCAATTTTCCTTGCTTTTTGTGAAAAGGTCCGGGCAAGTCAATGGTCAAGTCCAACCATTCCCTATAAGATATACCCCAAATACGGAGAACCTCGTTTTGGTATGTATGTAGTAAAAAAATTAATAAAACAATGATAAAATAATATTATTTTATGAGAATCTAATATGAGCAAAACCAATATAGATCTTGCAAAACAGAGTTTGGGGAATATAAAATGGGGAAAATGGTTAGACTTGCTAGGTGGGTTTGGAAACATTCTTTTTTGGAGGAATCCAATTCATTTCAAATCCTTTATACACTAGTGGTAAGTGCATCTCTCTCTAAATAGCAAGTTTTTTTTTATCTCACATCTCCTATAGACCAAATACTACACTCTACTCAAGGATAAAAATTGGCTCAAATCTTACTATAAATGGATGGTACAGACAAAAAAAATGCTATTGATCATGACTCTCAACTTAATCTCTTGAGCATGGTCCATGACTCACATTAACCTTTTTAGCTTATAGAAGGTTACCAAAACCTTCACTTTACTAGCCATTAAACAAAAACAATTTTGTGCTTATGTGGAATAAAGCAAGACAAGATAATTGATTAATTAGCAAAGCCATGATATCGGAAATGATAATGCAAAAAGAGTGGTAAATGGCCGACCTTTGAACGGGAAACTGAGGGAAGAGCTTAGAAACTTTATCAGCAAAATCAGCAAACTGGTAGATGCCGTTAGTGCACAGATATCTACCAGAAGCAGTAGGAGTTTCAAATACCAAAACTTGAGCTTTCGCTACATCTTTCACATGCACAGCACCCAACCAGTAGTTTTCTTGAGTGTCTTTTGATCCCAGCAAGAGTTGCTGTAGCACTGCGCAGCTGGCATTCAAACTGGGCTGCAACAATGGACCTAGACATGTAGCTGGATGGATTGCGACTACATCCACTCCATGCTTCTCTGAAAATTCCCATGCTGCTTTTTCTGCTAGTGTTTTTGATACTGGATACCATTTCTGCCATACCAAACCAAAAGGGCTTATTGCATCATTTACCTCTTATCATTTGTCTTCATGAACTTTCAAAAGTTTAAGAAAACCCTAAACACCATATTTCCTTCAATGCCACGTGTCAACTTTTGGTTGGAGAGAGGATAATGTTGAAAAATTACATCTTTGGAAAGTCAAGCCAACCAAAAATTAACAATGCAAAAAGGCAGACCTGTTCATCGGGCGGGTTCGGGCCGGGTTTGATCAGGTTTTTCGTTAAAAGCACCAACCCAAGCCCAGCCCAACTCACACTTTAAAATTTCGGACTCAGGCTGGGCTTGGGCCGGGTTTACGAGGTCATTCTCAAGCTCGGCTCATGACCCATACTAAATTTTCTTTTAAATTTTATCATGGATTAAATATATATAAAATAAATTTTTAAATACAATTATGAATAAATCTTACATATAATTGCATTTTCTAATTGAATTAATTAAAACATAGTACAAACTATTGTATTTAAGTTCAAAAATCAAATATGTTAAAATATAAAAACTCAATATAATTAATAAACAAATATAAATATATATTATATAAAATTATTATTCATCGGCCGGGCTTAGGTACATACATAAAAACCAAGCCCGACCCATTAAACTTCGAGCTTTAACAGGCTCGGGCTTAGACCGGGCTTTCTTTAAAATGAGTGTCCAAACCCAACCCATAAATGTGGGCTCGGGCTGAACTGGATGGGTACCCCGACCCGTTAACAGGTCTAAAGGAGGGGGGCAAACTGATGCATTTTAAACAAGTTTAAGGGATATTTAACACATTTGAAAGTTCATGGTAGCAAGTAACTATTTTGAACAAGTTCAGTGGATGACAGATGCATTAAGCCAACCAAAAACACCCCATCTCATGTTAACTCATTGAGATTCCTAATTGGTTGAATATAAGTGTTTGGTAATGTTTTGCTAACAATTGCTGCTACTGATACTTCCTATAAAGCACTAGGCGCTAAGACCGTAAATTGCCCAAGGGCCAAGGCACTTGCCCGTGAAGTGAGGCTCTACTTTAGAAAAAAAAATTGCTAACAAGTGTATAAAAACAAAGCATCAAAATATTTCATAGTGGCATAATTGTTACCCTTGGCGCCTCGGCATAGCACAGGCGGGGTGGTGTCCAACAGGCGCGCCTCAAGAGCGCCTTTGAGCGCCTCACAGGGGCGCCTCAAAGCGCCTAGGCACGCCTCAGAGCGCACCTCACGGACACTTCTATCTTAAGGGGGTTAATTTTGCATAATTATGTTTTTCACATCCGTTTTTGAGAGTTTTAAATAATAATATAAGGCTAGATATTCCTAATTCAATTCTTATTAAGGCTAAATCAACTCAAGTATAGATATTCTTAATACAACATGCAAAATTTACATATGTATATACCTCCAACAATTCTTTTTAATGGTTTTAACTTACTTTAATATATTTTCCATCTATTTTAAGAGTTTTATTGAAAGAAATCGAGTGTAGATATTTGTAATTCAATTCATTTTTTAAGGTTGGATTAATTCAAGACTATATATTCTTAATGCAATATGTCAATTTTACATGCATATTACCTCTAACAATTCTCTTAGTTCTTTTTTGTTATTTTATTGCATCTAACTTCACTTCGTAAGAAAAATATTTTTTGTAAATTTTTGGCGCCTGATGTACCTCAGGCGCTCGCCTCGCTTTCGGGCAAGGTTAGCCCTCTTGCACCTAGAAGCGCCTAGCGCCTCTAACAACTATGCAATTTCAGAAAGCAAATATATATCCATTAGATTAATGAATAACAGACATATTACCTTCAGAGCTGCTATCCAGTTTGCGTGTAGCTTTTGCGGCTCAGGATCCTAAAAATAAAATCCATTAAATGCATAATTACTCAATGAAATTAACCTCTTCATTCGTTGAACTTGAAGTGTGCGCCTTCTGTTGAGAAAGGACTTCCATAAAAAATCCATAACAGGCCATAAAAATGGTGAAAAAAAATTTAGCAGTAAAAATATAATACATGTACAAAAAGGAGAATTATAATTCCACTTGGACAATACTAGTAAGATCCATTCTGTGGTATGGCCACTAACACAACCACAAAAACACAATGACAGATACCCAAAATAACTTGATGATTTCTTACCGTGTGGCCAAATGAAATGCAGCAAGTCATGGGACACTAATAATTTGGTGACATATCATTCATAAGAACAAAAATAATACAAATTCAAGTCTTACAGACTATACTGAGTATTTGGTAAAAAGATAAAAGAATTTTGAACCTAACAGAAAATCTGCATCCCCATTATTAACAGCTACTTTTGTCTCAGAGAATCGTACTTTTTGAATATTGCGAGCTGCTTCTGTGATTACATTGCCGAAAGGCAAATGAGACAAAGGTTCTTCACTGAATTTATTTTATCACAACAATTCATATCAAATTGATGGAGAGTGGGAATGACAGAAACGGAATTAGGTTTCAATTGAGTAGGTTGATTCATAACGAAATACTACCTCCGGTGCCGAAAGATTGTCGTCTTAGCCAAAATTTCATTTTCCCTTTTGTTTGTCATTCACATATCAATGCAACATTTAACATTTTTTTTCCTAATTTACCCTTTTATTAATTAGGTAAGAGATTAAATATAAATGAAATTGTAAGGTAATATTTATGAAGAGAGAGAACTTTATGATAAAGTAAAGGGATAAATTAGTAATTTTAGTAGGGTAATAAACGTTTTATTGGTCTTGATGAAAATTCTAAAATGATGATCTTTGGGCACCGGAGGTAGTATGAAACAATGGAGATAAAACTAAAGCTGGCATTTTTAATGCAGGGAGTTGAAATTTGATGTCTGAGTTCTTTGCAGAACTTTCTTTCCTTTATTTAAATGTCAAATTAAGGTCGAAATCCATCCTACTTTGTAACGTAGTTGAAGTAAGTGTAGAAGTCATTTTCAAAATTTTTGAAAATAAATGTGAAAAGAAATAGAAAATGAATGACAAGGTTACTCATCTCTTGATGCAAGACACACTCCTGTTTCTGGGCTGCCTGCGAAATACTCCTGGTGCTTCACATTTACGCCCTACAGCTCATTTGGTCGCACAAAGATCATTCATACAAATATTAATATAAGAATCATATATGAGGAAGTAAACAAAATTAAAATTGGAAACACATGTAACCATAATAATCCGACACAGTTGCATAAGTTTACATGGGCTAAGTGTCATTTCATAAGCTTTAGATTATTCATCATTTTGTCCCCAATATGTATCAACTGCAGTAGCAAATAGGCCCATTCAAAATTATGCAACACAATAGTTTCTTGCTTCAACATTAAGTAACAACAACGAAATAGACTTATCAGTTATCAAGCAAAATATAATAGAGTAAGCATCATTATCAAGGAAGCATTGACACTTTGGACTGAAATTGGTATGTTAAAACATCATATTTTAATGAAAAAGATACTCTTTGTCGTCACCAACTAAAATACCAAAACTAGTTGGACATAGATTTGCACGCAATAAAAATCAAGTCATAAAAATCTAGAAGAACTACTAGTTACACCATCAGATGTAATAAGTTTTAAGGAAGATCACTATCAACTTCATCAAACACGCATTTTCTAGATAATACGACATTAAGAAAAAAAAAGCTATAGCAAGTATAAATAATATAATCCAGTAGCTTCTTTTCAGGTAAGTACATACTACATTATTTGCAATCCATAAAAGCAAACCATGATAAATATGATAAAATGAGTCTAACATCAAAACAATCAACTATCCTCATCCTTAATAAGACATAAAAATTGCAATAACATGAAATTTAGAGAAGCCCTGAATTAGAATTAGGTTGCAACACTAAGTTCAAGTGAATAAACAATGGCAGCCTCAAATAAAATTCGGTTAAGGATATAAATCAATTAGTCCGAGCTTAACTCCTCACAAAAGAAAGATGCTTGCTTCAAAAATAAAAACAATTTTAAAGAAAGATCCTGATTTCCAACACCTGAACTATTCAATTTCCATGTTTATTATACACACATCTTAAGCGATACTCCCTCCATTTCAAAATAACTGTCGCTTTAGCACTTTAGAAAAATTTCAAAATAACTGTCGTTTTAGGATTCCAATGCCCTTTTTAAAAATTTTATCCATTTTACCCTTATTTAATACGCATTGGAAATGACAAAAGGAATAAAGTATTAATTCAACTTTCAAATTAACAAAAGTCATAGGGGTAAATAAGTATTTTATTGCTTTAATTCATGTCGTCTCAATATTGACAAACAACCTAACAGCGACAGTTATTTTGAAATGGAAGGAGTATCATGTTATCCAAAACATTAACATAAACGAAATTCCACCTGAAACAAAATTCAAGCTACTCAATCCAAAACATGATATATCATGTTATACTCGATAACAAACAAAATTCAAGCTACTCAATCCAAAATTCATGTATGTCATGTTTACTTTATCCAAAACATTAACATTAACACTTCATGATGTTTGCATGCCACATTCAGAGAAAATAGAAAGTTAACGGATTTATTTCTGCTCATGGACTAGAAATTCTAGCAAATTAGAATAAAAGACTTATGATACCTGGTTTACACAGATCTTTATTTGCTTCCAGAGAACCAACGTTCTACTTCCATTCAATCCATGGTACGTGAATTTTAAGCCACCCGCCAACTTTGTTTAAGTTTCACATCATTCACTTGGTTACCTTCCCTGTTGAGCAGAAAAAGGAAAAGGGTTGACAGTAAGCGTTGCACTTAATACAGATGGTATTTCTCACCTTTTCCATTTGCCACCAGGATATGAAATAGGGAGTTCTCATTTTAAAGATGGGAAATTTGGACACAGAGAATTGATGGCTGGAATAGCTGAGATCGGTCTTAATGGAGTTATGTAAAATCTTTGAACTGCCACCTTCTGGCTATTTAACACAGATACCTTCCCTGTTGATCACACAATGAAATTTTTTGTTATTGATAGGCTTTGCTTTTAATACAGGTTGCATACCTCATCTATTTCTTAATAACATAATGTGAATTAACAATCCTCTGTTTACATTTGAAAGAAACTGGACATATTACTACTATCCAATCTGTATGTAGTTTTTCCTCCATGAGCTATGTTTGGTCAGTCAGCAAAAGTATAGAGTGACAAAGAGAATGACGAAAAAACTGACTAGAAGGCAACTTAATCTTAATGTTTAAGATACATGAAAAGAAAAACAGTAGAACAAGCAAGGTTCTGAAAAACTTTGAGCAAAAAATTTTAAAAATTTGTATGATTCTAAATCTAAAGCTCCAAAACCAATTAAAAGATCGACATATGGATTCAATTTTTGTTCACTAACACTATCTTTGGAAGGATTTGATGCAATGCAATAATGCCTTTAGAGCAATAAATCAATTTTTACAGAGGTTGAAAAAAAAATGTTACCACAAGATACAAAACAATGTAAATCAAATTTCACTTACATCCTCAAACTCCTATGCATATTCTTTAGCTTTTTCAACATTTTGTTCATTATTTACAGTAAAAAAGTTTTTTTTCTTATGCATTTCAAGTCCAAATGCAGATTGGTAAAAATATGAATTCATTAGTGTCATTCTCTGGTTAATTACACTAGCGAAAAAAATATTAAGAGAAATTAGAAAAATTTAAATTATCAGGCAACAATTGTCCTTTTTAGTACCTGTACAATAGCTGTTTTTTCCAAAGGTTCCTTCAAGTTTTTAAGAACAACAGAGTAGTTTGTTTAATAGGGAAACTTATCGAAGGTTGAAACACATATGAAGACAAATGTATGATAGTACCTGCTTTGATTGGTGATACATAAAGACATTTCTATTCCTTATTTGATAGCTGTTTTTTCCAAAGGTTCCTTCAAGTTTCTAAGAACAACAGAGTAGTTTTTTTAATAGGGAAACTTATCGAAGGTTGAAACGCATATGAAGACAAATGTATGATAGTACCTGCTTTGATTGGTGATACATAAGGACATTTCTATTCCTTATTTGATAGTCCCAATCATATTGTCATTTTGAGTTTGACTATCTTCCAATTCATTCTCAGGCAAGTGTCTCCCTGAATCGATTTTGTAAGAAGCAACGGGATTCTTCAACTGCAAGTTATCATGAACATCTCCCACTTTGTTCCACACTCATGAGAGAGAAAGACCTCGAAAATTTACAAAGTCTCAGATATCATCACATTGTATTCAAGAGCTCAAAAAGAACATAAGAATGTATCTTAAAATGATTAACAAAATGAGCCACAGAACAAAAGGCAACAACAAAGATGGTTATACCTGAAGAGGATGACACAAAGCAAAGTCAGATATATGTAACGAAAAATGATGCATTCAGCCCCTTGAATAAATGTGCAGTTTGGGTCCAATGATAAGAACGCAAGTCCCGTTATCTGCAATGTCAGCAAAAACAGAAACAATGTAAAGTTACAATATCAAATCACAAGAAAGAACTCATGAAATGGAATTAAAATAACAACACAAGAATACGTTTTTCATTTATTGGCATTACTGTTAATACAGGTGCCATGTCTCACATCTTATTGGAACAATGTTAACTACTAAATCGTTTGTTTTCATCTGAAATAACTGAACATATTACCTTGAGAGCTTCTATCCTTTCTGCATGTACTATGTTTGGTCAGTCAACAAAGATATAGTGACATAGAATGACAAAGAAAACTGACTAGAAGGCCACTTTTGAGCAGAAAACTTAACAAATTTGTATGATTCTAAAGCTCCAAAATCAATTAAAAGATCTGCATGTGGACTAAATTCTTGTTCACCAACACAAACAGAATTAAGTCTTTATTGCGTATGTCATTCATAACAAACAAAGAAACAATAGAGGAAAAAACTCAAGCTGGGAGTTGGCATATCTAGAAGTTTATAGTGCATTGAATCTGGCAGATAAACACCAATACGTATAGTCAGCAGAATTAGGTTTCGATTAAGTATATCAAATGATTCATTACTACCAGCCAAATTAAGTTTTGAGCCGTTTCCAATATCATTTATCTTGTGAAACCGGTACTTAAACTGTTCTAAAAAATGGTGTTTTCCTAACAAAAAAATCAATAATAAAAAAGTGAGAATAATCAGAATCATCTGACAAAATTTTGACAGAATAATCAGTCAACATTTCTATCAGATTTACGATGACACCGACAAAAATTTTGTAATAAATCTACTTTTTCTTAAAAAAATGATATGAACAAATTTGAATTTAAGGGAGCTAAAAATACAAATGATCATGCATTAACATGAATAAAAATTATTGAAACTTAAATTCCCAACAAAAAAAACAGGAATAAGCGAGCGATGGAGTTATAAGCTATATATATAAAAATTTAAAATGATAATCAATTATTTTTGTGTTAGAACTTAAAAGCATATGATTTATATCATATTTACAAATCAAAATGGGTGAGTATAAAAAGAACAAAAAAAATTTGGACTTACATGTGGTGGACGAAGATGTTCGCTTCCTAACAAAATTGTCAGTCAAGCTACTGTCCTCCGATGGAGCAGACGTCTAAATAGAAAAAATTAGATATGTTATATTCCAAACAGTACTAGGAAAGAGGAGAATCTGCAGACGCTTCATGATGTTGCATGCCACGTTAAGTTTCTAAAACTTGAACAAAATAGATAAAAGGGTTTAAAGATTAACCTAGAGTAAGTAAAGGAAGTCGAAGTATTTTTTGTTGTTCATACAGTTTCAGATTCCGAATAATGAGCAACAAGAATCCAGTTGAGCATCAACCTTTTTAACCCTTTAACTTTTTTAACCGTCAAGAAATACAAAAATTTGATAATATCTAAACAGAAAGTTGGAGCACTCACAAAAAGAGCAACAATAAAGATAAAATGGACGGATATCTTTGCATCAAACACTGGATGGTTAAACATCAGTAAATAATAATAATTATTATTATTCACATCATCACGAACCAGTAATTCTTTGGCTTCCTCGCATTTATTCTTAAGCATGTTGCACATCTGCAGCAAGAAGCATGAAGTCCAATAATTATACAAAAATGGTCACACTAATGAGAAAAATAAAGTTCAAAACTTCATATTATTAAAGGTGGCAGATCAGAAACAAGAGGAGAGCGAGAAAGAGAGAACTTACAGACAAACAACGATGTGTTGCGGTTGACTAATTATGCGTTTTAATCATTGTATATAGTTTACTGCATCTTCTGTTGTGAAATACTAACTTTCGAAAATGACAACAGGGGGAATGGGAAGTAAACTGGAAAACTGATACAAATTTTTTTTCCTCCATGGGATATGTTGGGCCAGTCATATAGATATAAACATCACATAACCACTTAAGCTAATGGAAATAATTATCCCGTCTCACGGACTAGAAATTCTAGCAAATCAGAATAAAAGACTTATAATACCTGATATACACAGATCTTTAGCCTTCTTTTTGCTTCCAGGTAAGTCAGGTTCCCCTTTCTACATACCCAGTCAACCACACAAGAAAACGTTTTTCATTTATAGGCATTGTTGTTAATAAAGGTACCATGTCTCACCTTTTTCTTATCGGCACATTATGAATTATCAAATCATTTGTTTACATCTGAAAGAAACTGAACATATTACCTTGAGAGCTGCTATCCTTTCTGCATGTAATTTTTCCTCCATGAGCTATGTTGGGTCAGTAAACAAAGAGGTGTAGTGACAAAGAGTGACAAAAAAATTACTCAAAGCCACATAAAAGCTTAATGTTTGAGATACATGAAAAAAACTGTAGAACGGACAAGGTTCTAAAAATATTTGAGCAGAAAATCAAACAAACTTGCATGATTCTAAATCTAAAAAGCTCCAAAATCAAATAAAAGATTGGCATGTAGACTCAATTTTGCACTATCTTTAGAAGGATCTGATGCAGTGCAGTAATGCCTTTGGAGTAATAATTCAATTACTACAAATGTTGAAAACAAAATATATATAAACCACAACAAACCAAACAATGTAAATCAAATTTCACTTACATCCTCAAGTTCGTCTGCATATTCTTTAGCTTTTTCAAACATTTTTATCATATTTAAGGGTAAAAAAGACTTTCTGATCTTTCTTATGAATTTGAAGCCCAAATGCAGGCTGGTAATAGATGATGGTATTAGTGTCATTTTTCTGGTAAGTTGCACTAGAAAAAATAAATTAAGAGAAGTTTGAAATATTAATTTATCAAACAACAATTATCCTTGTAATACTTGAGCTTTAACTGTTTTTTCCAAAGATTCCTTCAAGTTTCTAAATAAACATATTAGATTGTTTAATATGGGAAAATTATCGAAGGTTGAAACACATATGAAGACAATTGTATGATAGTACCTGCTTTGATTGGTGATACAGAAACACTTTCATGTTCCTGCTTTGATTGTTTTGACAGTCCAAATCATATTTTCAGCTTCAGTTTTACTATCTTCATTTTATTCTCAACCTTGTGTCTCCTTGAATCGTTTTTGTGTGACGCAACAGGATCCTTCAACAACAAGTTACCATGGGCAGATCCCCCTTTGTTCCACACTCATGAGCGAGAAAAACCTTAAAAATTCGCAAATTAAGAAACTCAAAAGAACATAAGGATGTTTCTTAATATGCATAACAAAATGATCCACAGAACAGAAGGCAACAACAAAGATGGTCATACCTGAAGAGGATGCACATGGCAAAGTAAGAAATTTGTAACAAAAATTGGTGCATTCTGAAATCCACAAAAACAACTCAATAAAAAAAACAGCCATTTGAAACATGCAAAGCAACTCTGTGATTCAGCTTCCAGATTAAACAATGGCCAATTAAAAAAGACCTCTCTACATCCAGCATTATGAACTTCAAATCAAAATTTCTTGATACTACGGACTTCAAATATATCAATGATTCTACAGAAAATTTGATAAAATTGTGTGATCAAACATGTTAAACAGAAAACTGGTATATTCGTAGAAAGAGAAAGGTTGAAGTAAAAACATCGAACTCCCTATGGTAAAAGTGGCAAATGACCCTCTCACTTCAACCAACAATTCGCCCACTATTATCTCTCTCTATTCTCCATGTCCTTTATCCTTTTCCATTCAAACGATAACAAAGGTTAAAGTTCACCAATTTTAGAAAGCAAATATATATCCATTAAATTAATAAATAACAGACATATTACCTTCAGAGCTGCTATCCAGTTTGCATGTAGTATTTCAAGCTCAGGATCCTTGAAATAATATCCATTAAATGACTAATTACTCAATGAGGTTAACCACTTCATGCATTGAACTTCACGGGTGTGCCTTCTGTTGAGAAAGAACTTCCATTAACAATCTCTAACAGGCCATAAAAATGGTAAATAAAACTTAGCAGTAAAAACATAATACATGACCAAAAAAGAGCAATTGGATTATAATTACACATGCCAACAACCACAAATAATGTGGTGACATATCATTTATAAGAACAAAAATAATACAAATTCAAGTCTTACAGACTATACTGAGTACTTGATAAAAAGATAAAAAAATTTTGACAGAAAATCTGCATCCCCATTATTAACCACTACTTTTGTCCCAGAGAATCATACCTTTTGACAATTGCGAGCTGCTTCTGTCTTTACATTGCCGAAAGGCAAATGGCACAAAGATAGTTCACTGAATCAGGATGCTTTTTATTTTATCACAAAAAGTCATATCAAACTGACGGAGAGCAGGAATTACAGAAACGGAATTAGATTTCAATTGAGTAGGTTGATTCATAACAAAATATGAAACAATGGAGATAAAAATAAAGCCGGCATTTTTAATGCATGGAGTTGACATTTTTTGTCTGAGTTCTTTGCAGAACTTGCTTTCCTTTATTTAATGTCAAATCAAGGTCGAAATCCAGCCTACTTTGTGAACATAGTTGAAGTTTGTTTAGAAGTCATTTTGAGAATTTTCTAAAATAAATGTGAAAAGAAATATCAAATGAATGACAAGATTACTCATCTCTTGATGCAAGACCCGTTCCTGTTTCTGGGCTGTCGGCGAAAAACTCCTGGTGCTTCACATTTACGCCCTACAGCTCATTTGGTAGCACAAGGATCATTCATACAAATATTAATATAAGAATCATATATGGGGAAGTGAACAAAACTAAAATTGGCATCACATTTGATCAAGAAAGCAACCCATGTAACCATAACAACCCGACACAGTTGCAAAAATTTACATGTGCTAAGCATCATTTCATAAGCTTAGATTATTCATTTTTTTGTCCCCAATATGTATCAATTGCAGTAGCAAATAGGCACATTCAAATTCATGCAACACAATAGTTGCCTGGTTCAACATTAAGTATCAACAACGAAATAGACTTATCAGTTATCAAGCAAAATATAACAGTGTAAGCATTATTATCAAGGAAGCATTGACACTTTGGACTGAAATTGGTATGTCAAAACATCATATTTTTTAATGACAAAGATACTCTTTGTCACCATCTAAAATACCAAAACTAGTTGCACATAGATTTGCATGCAATAAATATCACGTCATACAAATCTAGAAGAACTGCTAGTTACACCCTCAGATGTAATAAGTTTTAAGGAAGATCACTATTAACTTCATCAAACACACATTTTCTAGATAATACGACATTAAGAAACAAACTATAGCAAGTATATGGAGCTTTTTCCATAAATGTTTCCAGTAGCTTCTTTTGTTGTAAGTACATACTACATTATTTGCAATTCATAAAACCAAACCATAATAAATTATGAAAATATGAGTCTAACGATGAGTAAATATAATCAAAACAATCAACTATCCTCATTCATAATAAGCCATAAAAATTGCAACAATGACATGAAACTGAGAGAAGCCCTGAATTAGAATTAGGTTGCAACACTAAGTTCGAGTGAATAAACGAAGGGTGGTATATATTGCATCACTGGAAAAACAATGGCAGCCTCAAATAAAATGCTTCACAAAATGAGCCACAGAACAGAAGGCAACACCAAAGATGGTTATACCTAAAGAGAATGACACATAGCAAAGTCAGATATGTGTAATGAAAAATGGTGCATTCAACCCCTTGAATATATATGCAGTTTGGGTCCAATGATAAGAATGCAAGTCCTGTTATCTGCAATGTCAGCAAAAACAGAAACAATGTAAAGTTACAATATCATATGACAAGAAAGAACTCATGAAAGGGAATCAAAAACTGACCTCTTATTTTGAACAGTGAATCCATCTTAAAACCGCTGACCATCTACAGTTTATACACAAGCACTAATTAGCTCTGTTTTCAATACAATTAAATAAATACATCATTACAATAATCCCAACTTAACTATATAAATGTCTAATCTTCACTTATTTAGATAGCTCTAATAAATAAATTAGTCAGCAGTAGTAACCAACCTTCGAGGATCAAAAATGGTCACAAAGCGATCAGCTCTGCCCTCTACGATATTACGAGTAGCATAATTGCAGACAGCATACACATTATAACCCAGAGAACTGCAAATTCATTGCAGACAACCCCGTTATTTTTCATTCTCAAATCCCATATTGTCAACTGCAATGAAATTACATGGGTTACATTATATACCTTGTATGAGGAGAATGGCATATAAAAAAAGCTAAACAAGAAGTCCCTAGAACCCCTCAACAACGGCTAAAATTGAATTCCCTTCTCCATGGCATGAATTCAGCAAAAACCTCAATGCATACGGATTACCGGAGTCTGGAAAGTAGTCGCATAAATTAAACAAGTACAATGATTGAATCCAGTAGCCAGAATGTCATTGCTGATCATATCTTTTACTTAAAATAAAAGGGAAAGAGTTAAATAATACGCAAAGTCATATATATGTAACAAAAAATGGTGCATTCAATCCACAAGAACAACTCAATCAAAAAATCAGCTTTTTGAAACACGTAGAGAAACTCTGTGATTCAGCTTCCAAATTAAACAATGGCTTGATGAACTTTGAATCAAAATTTCTTGATTCTAGGGACTTCAAATAAGTCAATAATTCTACTGAATATTTGATATATTCATGAGACACGAACATGTCAAAGAAACCATACATGTGTAACAGAAAACTGATCTATTGATAGAAAGAGAAAGGTTGAAGTAAAAGCATCGATATAACTCCATGTGGTAAAAGAGGAAAAATGACTCTCACTTCAACCAAGAATTTGCACACTATATTCTCCATGTCCTTTATTCTTAAGGGCTTATCGGTTCTCAACTTCCTTCTATTCAAACAGATACAATTTAAAATGCAAACATATATCCATCAGAATAATGAAAAATAGACATATTACCTTCAGAGCTGCTATCCTGTATGCATGTAGTTTTTCCAGCTTGAGATCCTAGAAACAATGTTCATTCAATGCATCTTAGAATGATTTTGTTTTTGCATTGCAAGTCAGAAACAAAAAATGAAGATCATAATCACAATTAAAACTTACATCCAACAACTCGACGAGGTCAACCTCTTCATTCATTGAACTTGACGCGTGTGCCTTCTGTTGAGCAAGGACTTACTGTAAAAATCCATAACAAGCCGCAAAAATAGTGAATTAAACTTAGCAGTAAAAGTATAATACATGTAAAAAAAAAAGCAACTGGTTTATAATTCCACTTGGACAACACTAGTAATAAGATCCATTTTGTAGTATGGTCTTTCTTTCTAACACATGCCAACAACCACAAAAACACACAGTGACAGATACCCAAAATAACTTCATGATTTCTTTCCTTGTGGCCAAATGAAATGCAGCAAGTCATATAGGACACTAATAATTTACCGACATGTAATTTGTAAGAAAAGATAATAATACAAATTCAAGTCTTACAGACTGTACTGAGTACTTGGTAAAATGATAAAAGAATTTGGAACCTAACAGAATCGTACCTTTTGATAATTGCTACTTGCAACCTGCTTCTTCTATTATATTGCCAAAAGAAAAATGAGACAACGGGTTTCTTTATATTTGAAAAATTCAAATCAAACTGGTGGAGAGTAGGAATAACATAAACAGAACTAGGTTTCAATTCAGTAGGTTGATTCATAACGAAATACGAAACAATGGAGAATAAAAATAAAACCAAAGCTGACATGTATTGAAATTTGGAGTTTATCATGCATTGGACCTGGATGATACACTCCAATACAGAGAGTCAAGCAACAACCGAATTAGGTTTCAATTAAGTAATTCAAATGCTTCATTACTACCAGCCTAATTAAGTTTTGAACCATTCAAAATCCTAATTGCACCATCATCTATTATGTCTGAATTTTTTGCACAAACTTTCTTTCCTTTATTTAAGGTTAAATCAAGGTCAAAATTCAACCTACTTAGAGAACAGAGTTAAAGTTTAGAAGACATTTTGAGAATTTTCTAAAACAAATGTGACAAGAAATATCAAATGAATGCCAAGATTACTATGCACGACCCTCCCTTGTTTCTGGGCTGTCAGAGAAATACTCTTGATGCTTCACATTTACGCCCTACAACTCATTTGGTATCACAAGCATCATTCATACAAATATAAGTATAAGAAGTATAGGTGAGGCAGTAAACAAAATTCAAATTGGCATCACATTTGATCAAATAAGCAACCCATGTCACCATTACAACCTGACACAGTTGCATTAATTTACATGTGCTAAGCATCATTTCATAAGCTTACAGATTATTCACCATTCTCTCCCCAATATGTATCAACTGCAGTAGATTATAGGCCCATTCAGTACAATGCAAAACAATAATTGCTTGCTTCAACGTTGAGTAACAACAACGAAATAGACTTATCAGTTATTAAGCAAAATATAACAGAGTAAGCATTATTCTCAAGGAAGCATTGAAACTTTGGACTGAAATTGATACGTCAAAACATCATATTTTAACGAGAAAGATACTCTTTGTCACCATATAAAACACCAAAACTAGTTGCACATAGATTTGCACACAATAAATATCACTTCATACAAATCTAGAAGAACTACTAGTTACTGCCTCAGATGTAATAAGTATTAAGGAAGACCCCTATCAACTTCATCAAACACGCATTTTCTAGATAGTATGACATTAAGAAAAAAAACAATAGCAAGTATAAAGAACTTTTTCCATAAATATTTAACTTCTAACATAATCCAGTGGCTTCTTTTGTGGTAAGTACATACTACATTAATTGCAATCCCTAAAACCAAATCATGATAAAGATGAAAATATGAGTCTAACAATGAGAAAATATTATCAAAAATATCAACTATCCTCATCTTTAATAAGACATAAAAAATGCAATGACATGAAACTGAGAGAAGCCCTAAATTAGAGTTAAATTGCAACACTAAGTTTAAGTAAATAAATGAAGGGTGGTATATATTGCATCACTGGAAAAACAATGGCAGACTCAAATAGAATTTTCAGTTAAGGATAAGAATGCATTAGTTAGAGCTTAACTCCTCACAAAAGAATGATACTTGCTTCAAAAATATAAACATGATTAAACCAAGATCCTGATTTCTAACACCTGAACTATACACACATCTTAAAAGAATTCATGCTAGTTATAATATTAACATAAACGAAATACCAACTAAAAGAAACAAAAAAACATTGGACTTACATGTTGTAGATGAAGATAGCTGCCTCTTAACAAAAAAATGTCAGTCAAGCTACTCAATCCTCTAGTGTAGAGCAGAAGACGTCAAAATTGGCCTTGATTACAAATAAAATAGTAAACAAGAACTAAATCGAAAAAAACATATGTTATATTCCAAAGAGTACGAGGAAAGAGGAGAAGCTGTAGACACTTCATGATGTTTGCATGCCACATTAAGAGAAGTTCGAAAGTTAATGGATTTATTCCTACTCGTGGACTAGAAATTTTAGCAAATTAGAGTAAAAGACTTATGATACCTGATTTACACATATATTTAGCCTTCTTTTTTCTTCCAGAGAAGCCAGGTTCTCCTTCCATTCATTCCATGGTCAATGAATTTAAGTCGGCCGTCAACTTTCTTCGAGTTCCGGCATCATTCACATGAAAACCTTCCCTATAGATCAGACAATGGAAAAAGGTTGGCACTGATAGGCATTGCACTTAATAGTTAATACAAATGGAATTTCTCACCTTTTACTGCCACCACCAAAATATGAAGATAAGAGTTCTTTTTTGTTTAAGCTAAGAAAATTCAGACACCGAGAATTAATGGCTGTAATAGCTGAGATTCATTCTCAGAGAAGTTCTGAAACATCTTTGAACTGCCACCTTCTGGCTTGTTTATACAGATACCTTCCCTGTTGACCACACAAGAAAACGTTTTTCATTCATTGGCATTACTGTTAATACAGGTGCCATGTCTCACCCTTTTTCTTATTGGCACATTGTAACCTATTCAATTGTTTGTTTTCATTTGAAAGAAACTGAACATATTACCTTGAGAGTTGCTGTCCTTACTGAATGTAGTTTTTCCTCAATGAGCTATGTTAGGTCAGTCAACAAAGATACAGAGTGACATAGAAGGACAAAAAAAACTGACTTGAATGCCACTTAACCTTAATGTTTGAGATACTTGAAAAGAAAAACTGTAGAACCGGTACTTAATTGCACCATCATTTATCTTGTAAAATCGGAACTCCTCTAAAAATGCATTTTCCTAACAAAAAAGTCTATGATAAAAACGTGAGAATAATAAGAATCATCTGTAGCTTTTTCAACATTTTGATCATAATTCATGGTAAAAACGACATTCTAATCTTTCTTATGCATTTGAAGCCCAAATGCATGTTGGTAAGCGTCATTCTATGGTCAATTACACTAGCGAAAAACAAAATATAAAGAGAAGTTTGGAATGTTATAATCAGGCAACAATTATCCTTTTTTTACCTTCTCTGTTGACCACACAAGAAAACGTTTTAATTTATTGGCATTAGTATTAATACAGGTTCCATGTCTCACTTTTTTCTTATTGGCACAATATAAGCTATTTAATAGTTTGTTTTCATCTGAAAGAAACTGAACATATTACCTTGAGGGTTGTTGTCCTTTCTGAATGTAGCTTTTCCTCCATGAGTTATGTTAGGTCAGTCGACAAAGATATAGAGTGACGTGGAATGACAAAGAAAACTGACTCGAATGCCACTTAACCTTAAAGCTTGAGATACTTGAAAAGAAAAACTGTAGAACCGGTACTTAATTGCATCATCATTTATCTAGTAAAATCGGTACTTAAACCGTTCTACAAAAATGTGTTTTCCTGACAAAGAAGTCTATAATAAAAGGTGAGAATAATAAGAATCATCTGTCAGAATTTTGACGGAATAATCAGTCAACAATTCTATCAGATTTTTTGGCAAAAATGTCGGCAAAATTTTTGTAATAAATAAATCTAATTTTTAAATAAAAATAATATGAACAAATTTGAATTGAAGGAAGCTACAAATACAAATGACCATGCATTAACATGAACAAAAACTATCGAAACTTAAATTCGCAACAAAAAAACACAGGAATGAGTGAGCAATGGAGTTATAAGCTATGCATAAAAATCAAAATGATAATCAGCTATTTTAGCGCTAACACTTAAAAGGATATGACTTATATCATATTTACAAATCAAAATGGGTGAGTATAAAAAGAACAAAAAACATTGGACTTACATGTGGTGGACGAAGATGTATGCTTCCTAACAAAATTGTCAATCAAACTACTGTCCAGTGGAGCAAACATCAAAATTGACCTTGACTATATTTAAATAGAAAAATTTAGATATGTTATTTTCGAAACAGTACTAGGAAAGAGGAGAAACTGTAGACGCTTCATGATGTAGCATGCCACGTTAAGTTTCTAAAACTTGAACAAAATAGATAAAAAGGATTAAAGATTAACCTACAGTAAGTAAAGGCAGTCGAAGTATTTTCTTTGTTTTTCATACTATTTCAGATTCCAAATCAGGAGCAACAAGAAACCAGTTGAGCATTGAATTTCTTGACCCTCTAACTTTTTTAACTGTCAACGAATATGAAAATCTGATAATATCTAAACAGAAAGTCGAAGCAATCACAAAAAGAGCAACAATAAATATATAATGGAAGGATATCTTTGCATCAAACACTGGATGTTTAAACATCAGTAAATAATTTTTATTCACAACATCACGAATGGCTTCCTCGTGTTTCTTCTTAAGCATGTTGCACATCTGCAGCAAGAAACATGAAGTCCAATTGATAATATACAATGGTCACACTAATGAGAAAAATAAAGTTCAGAACTTCATATTTAAAAGGTGGAAGATCATAATAGGAGACATGAGAAGAGGGAGAAAGAGAGAACTAACAGACAGACAATGATGTGTTGGCAGTTGACTAATTATGTGTTGTAATAATTGTATATAGTTTATCATCTTCTGTTGTGAAATACTAACTTTCGTAAATGTTAATTGGGGAATCAGAAGTAAACTGGCAAAACGAAACAAATTTATTTCCTCCATGGGATATGTTGGGTCAGTTACATATAGATATAAACATCATATATCTACTTAAGCTAATGGAAATAATGAAAATAAAGAATAAAAGACTTAAGATACCTGATTTACATAGATCTTTAGCCTTCTTTTTGCTTCCAGGGTAAGCCAGGTTCCCCTTTCTTTGAGTTCCAATATCATTCGCATGAATACCTTCCCTGTTGAACAGACAATGGAAAAAGGTTGACTATGATATGCATTGCACTAAATAGTTAATACAAATGGCATTTCTCACCTTTTCCCGTCGCCACCAGGATATGAAGTCGAGAGTTCTTTTTTTAGGCTGAGGAAATTAGACACTGAGAATTGATAGCCGAGATTCAGTCCCAATGCAGTTCTGCAAAATCTTTGAACTGCCACCTTCTGTCTTGTTTACATAGATACATATCTTGTAGACCACACAAGAAAACGTTTTCCATTTATAGGCATTGTTGTTAATAAAGGTAACATGTCTCACCTTTTTCTTATTGGCACAATATGAGTTATCAAATCATTTGTTTACATCTGAAAGAAACTGAACATATTACCTTGAGAGCTGCTATCCTTTCTTCATGTAGTTTTTCCTCCATGACCTTTGTTGGGTCAGTCAACAAAGATATGGAGTGACAAAGAGAATGGCACTCAAAGATACTTATATTAATGTTTGAGATACATGAAAAAAAAAACTGTAGAACAGACAAGTATCTAAAAAGATTTGAGCAGAAAATCAAACAAACTTGCATGATTCTAAATAAAAAGCTCCAAAATCAATTTTAAAGATTGGCAAGTAGACTCACTCAATTTTTGTTCACAAGCAATATCTTTAGAAGGGTCAGATGCAATGCAGTAATGCCTTCAGAGTAATAAATCAATTACTACAGAAGTTGAAAACAAAATATATACAACCCACAAGATACCAAACGATGTAAATCAAATCTCACTTACATCCTCAAGTTCGTCTGTATACTCTGTAGCTTTTTCAACATTTTGATCACAATTCATGGTAAAAAAGACGTTCTGATCTTTCTTAAGCACTTGAAGGCCAAATGCAGGTTGGTAATATATGATGTTATTAAGGTCATTCTCTGATCAATTACACTAACAAAAAACAATATATAAAGAGAAGTTTGAATTATTAATTTATAAGGCGACAATTATCCTTCTAATACCTGTACTTTAACTGTTTTTTCCAAAAATTCCTTCGAGTTTCTAAAAACAAAGGATTAGTTTGTTTAATACGGGAAACTAATCAAAGGTTAAAACACATATGAAGACAAATGTATGATATTACCTGCTTTAATTGGTGATACAGATTTACATTTCTGTTCCTGCTTTGATTGCTTTGATATTCCCGATCATATTTTGAACTTGATATTGCTTTAATAGTCCCGATCATATTTTCAACTTGAGTTTTACTTTCTTCCATTTCCTTCTCAACCATGTGTCTCCTTGAATAATTTTTGTGTGATGCAACTGGATTCTTCAACAGCAAGTTATTGTGAGCAGATCCCTCTTTGTTCCACACACATGAGTGAGAAAGACCTTGAAAATTCGAAATTCGGAAACACGAAAAGAACATAAGAATGTTTCTTAAAATGCTTAACAAAATTATCCACAGAACAGAAGGCAACAACAAAGATGGTCATACCTGAAGAGGATGACACATGGCAAAGTACGAAATTTGTAACAAAAAATGGTACATTCTACCATCCACAATAACAACCCAATCAAAAATTCAGCCATTTGAAAAATGTAGAGTAACTTTGTGGTTCAGCTTCTAAATTAAACATTGGCCAATAAAAAAGGACCTCTGCATCCAGCTTTATGAACTTCGAATCAAAATTTCTTGATGCTACAGACTTCAAATAAATCAATGATTCTACAGAAAATTTGATAACGTGAGAAGCAAACATGTTAAATAGAAAACCGGTATATTGATAGAAAGAGAAAGGTTGAAGTAAATACATCGATAGAATTCCTAGTGGCAAAAGAACTTCTCACTTCACCCAAGAATTTGCCAACTATACTCCCTATATTCTCCATGTCCTTTATCCTTTTCTAGTCAAGCGAATACAAAGCTTACAGTTCACCAATTTCAGAGAGAAAATATATATCCATTAGATTAATGAATAACAGACATATTACCTTCAGAGCTGATATCCAGTTTGCATGTAGTTTTTCAATATCCAATATATGCATCATTACTCAACGAGGTCATCCTCGTCATTCATTGAACTTGAAGCATGCGCCTTCTGTTGAGCAAGGACTTCCTCTAAAAAGCCATAACAGGCCATAAAGATGGTGAATAAAACTTAGCAGTAAAAATATATATGTACAAAAAACAGCAATTGGATTACAATTCCACTTGGACAATACTAGTAAGATCCATTTTGTAGTATGGTCTTTCTTTCTAACACATGCCAACGACCACAAAAACACACAGTGACAGATACCCAAAATAACTTAATGATTTCTTTCCGTTTGGCCAAATGAAATGAAGGAAGTCATAAGACACTAATAATTTGGTGACGTGTCATTTATAAGAACAAAAATACTACAAATCCAAGTCTTACAAGCTATACTGAGTACTTAATAAAAAGATAAAAGAATTTGAACCTAACAAAAAATCTGCATCCCCTTTATTAACCACAACTTTTATGCTAGAGAATCGTATCTTTTGATAATTGTGGGCTGCTTCTGCCATTACATTGCCGAAGAGCAAATGAGACAAAGGTTGTTCACAGAATCAGGATCCTTTTTATTTTATCTCAAAAAATCAAATCAAACTGGTGGAGAGTAGGAATAACAGAAACAGAATTAGGTTTCAATTGAGTAGGTTGATTCATAAAGAAATATGAAACAATGGAGATAAAACTAACGCTTGCATTTTTAAAAGCAGGGAGTTGTCATTTTATGTCTGAGTTCTTTGCAGAATCTTTCTTTCTTTTAGTTAGGGTCAAATCAAGGTCGAAATCTAGCCTACTTTGTGAGCATATTTGAAGTAAGTTTAGAAGTCATTTTGAAAATTTTCTAAAAACAAATGCGACAAGAAATATCAAATGAATGATAAGATTACTCATCTCTTGATGCAGGATCTACCCTGTTTCTAGGCTGTCGGCGAAATACTCCTGGTGCTTCACATTTACGACTTACAGCTCAATTAGGATCATTCATAAAGATATTAATATAAGAAGCACATATGAAACAGTAAAAAAATTCAAATTGGCATCACATTAGATCAAAAATGCAACCCATGTAACCACAACAACCCAACACAGTTGCATAAATTTACATGTGCTAAGAATCATTTCATAAGCTTAATTTAAATAATTCATCATTTGTCCCTAATATGTATCAACTGCAGTAGCAAACAGGCCCATTCAGCATAGCGAACCACATACACAATAATTAAACGCGGAAGCAACAGAAAAGAAAAAGTTCTTAGTAGAGAAAGCAATATAGAAGCATATATAACTTCAGAGCATTTGTCTTTAGGCCAAAATCAGAAGCCAAGATTAATTTTAAAAGAAAACAAAGAAAGAAAATTTGAATACTTACTTGATTGAAGCCAAGCACAAAGAGATCCAAATGTACACCATCTCTAATAGGTACCCTCCACAAGGTCCTCAACCAATAGACGAATCAATAGGGGAAAATTGTTCAAAAACATAGTTATAACACAAAGAATTTTAAATAAAAAGAACTTGTAAAATTAACAAGAGATCTTTAAATAATGTGTTAGAGGAATTGAAGAGGAATATCAAAGAAAACAACTTATAAGAGATGAAAGACTTAATACTTTCTATTTGTTTCTTTGAATTGAGTGATTACAACCTTCATACCATGCTCTATTTATAGTGCAAGAGAAACAATTAC
>CATIWQ010400904.1:0-10365 GCA_949673415.1 Euphorbia schlechtendalii
GAAGGGTTGCGTCTATCCAAACGAAGAGTCACATCCATTGGTGAAAGATTGCATCTCTTCAATGTGATTGGTTGAGAGGCTTTGATTCAATCCATAATGGATAGGCACCTTTTCATGATTGGTTAACTCCTGATAAGTGTCTTTTTGTTGGTAGTTGATGGCGGTTGATCATGCTTATCTGGCGGTTGGTAGTTGAGAAGATAATACCAAAAAACCATCCATGTCGTGACCGCAATATGTGATTCGTGACCGTGAACCTTTGATTGGTAGATTGCTATTTCTGAAGTGAACAGGTCACGACCACGAGGTATTATAGCGACCGTGAATTGAGTTTTCTTCAGAAATCTCCTTGTAACTTCACCAATCTTCGACAGCTTCGATCCTAAGCCAAATCCTCATGTCCCACGTATCATTTTGCACCTTTTTCACTCTTTTTTCATAGAATTTCACTTTAGTTCATTTTACTCCCAAGATTTACCTAGCATCTACATTTGCATAAAAAACAACTACATACCACGTGAAATCTTTTATATGAAGTATAAAAATGACTAAAACTATAGTGTTTATATTATAAAATTATAATGATAATAAGTGTAATTATACACTTATCAGTGATCCTATGAGAAATAAGCAACTTATCCCCGACCTGAATCTCTGTGTCTTAGTGGGCCGTCCCTCGGACGTTAAGCCTCTCAGGACTCTAATTCCTAGAAAAAGCTAATCCATGTGGCGACTCCACACTAAGAGATGGTGGATTCGGGTTCGAACCGATCTAAAAAATGTTTTCGCTTTCTCTTTTCAACGTTTTCCCGGGTCCTCGACCCGGTCCTTTCTTTTTCAAACGCCCCGGTGGACCGCGCTTATGAAATCACGCGCTCTCGGCCCACCGCTTCGTGTCGCTCGCTCACAAGGTGGCTTTCGACAAGAAAAAAATGTATATAGCCAATCCTTCGATGTTAAGACCACCGACACCCGGGAAGTCATTAATTTTGTATATGGTGGTTGAAGAAAAGTCCTTAGGAGCAATGCTAGTTTAGGAACAAGAAGACAATACGATTTATTATCTTAGTAAAAAATTGCTAGATTTTGAATCCCGGTATACGATGGTAGAAAAGACTTGCGTCGCTATGGTATGGTTGACAAAGAAGTTAAAGCATTACTTCCAGTCTTATCGCATACAAGTAGTGGCCAACGTAGACCCTATGAAGTATCTTTCCCAAACACCATCATTAGCTGGGAAATTATCCAAATGGTTGTTGTTACTCTCAGAATTTGACATCAAATACATCACGAAAAAGGTTATCAAAGGGCGAGCAATAGCCTAATTTCTAGCCAATCAATTAATCACGTTTGAGTATATTGAGAATTTGGAATTTCTTAATGAACAACTGGCCACAGTGAATGAAGAGCCGTAGAAATGGACAATGTTCTTTGATGGAGTGGTAAACAAGGAACGAGATGGTCTTGGTGTGATTATCATTACACCAGATGAAGAACTCATTCCTCTGTCTAAACGAGTAGAGTTCCCCATAACCAATAATGGAGCTGAGTATGAAGCTTGTCTGTTTGGGATGACCGCTTTGCTAACAATGAAAGCAGATGCTGCAATGAGCATCAAAGACTCTACTTTAGTAATTAAGCAGGTTATGAGAGATTGGGAACTGAAAGAAGAATCTCTTAGATCATATCTTGAAGCCATATGGATAAAAGCAACCTTATTTAGTATTTGCAAGTTTGTCACATTCCTAAAGAAGAAAATCAAATGGCAGATTCCCTTGCTACCCTTGCATCCTTGTGGGAAAGATCGCAGAAGCAACCAATCCAACCTCTTATTATGGAAACTACCAATGTTCTATAATACCTTTCTATAGTCGAGATCACTGAAGAGGAGGAACAACCTTGGTACACAGATATTATGCAATATCGATCAAATGGAACTTATCCTGCGGGAGTTAATGACTCGGACAGAACTACGCTCAGAAATTTAGCGGTGCAATTCAGGTTGGTAAATGATAAACTATTTAAAAGATCTTCGAACGGCCTACTGTTACACTGTCTTTCACAGATTGAAGCATGAAAACTCATAAGAGAAATTCATGGCTCTTGTGGACCTCATATGAATGGAGTTATATTGGCCAAAAAGATTCAACGCATGGGGTACTTTTGGTTAACCTTGTTGAGTGACTATATCCAGGAAGTGAAGCTTTACCATGAATGCCAGATCCATGGAAGTATTAGTCACCTCCCGCTGGTGGCATTACAAACACTTACGACACCTTGGCCTTTCTCAACCTGGGGCATCGACATCATTGGTGAAATAAGACCTTCATCTACCAACGATCACCGCTTTATAATAGTGGCTGTTGAATATTTCTCAAAATGGGTAGAGGCTAAATCCTACACTTGGATCATTGCTAGAAAAATGGCACGGTTTATCGAGAAGCATATTTTTGCAAGATTTGGTATTCCCAACCATATGGTGTCAAATAACGGGGTTCAATTTCAAGGAGAGACTGCAGATTTGATTAAGAAATACGACATTGAGCATCATCACTCTTCTCCATATAGACCACAGGCAAACGAAGCAATCGAGGTAACCAATAAATTAATAAAGAAAATCTTATCAAAGATTGTAGTCACACACAGGGATTAGGTCAATTATTTACCATATGCATTATGGGGATATCGAATAAGTATCAGGACTCCTACAGGCTAAACACCATTCTCACTAGTCGTTATTCCTATAGAAATTGAAGTAAAATCTTTAAGGGTTACTCTTGAGGCTAGCCTGTCGGAAGAAGAATGGGCTCCTTCTAAGTTTGAAGAGTTAAACTTAATTCATGAAAAACGTCTGATAACTTTAGATCATCTTCAGATGTAGAAATAGTGGATGGCACGAGCTTATAACCACAAGGTGAAATGGCCAACCCAGCCGTTAAAATCAGGAGATTTAGTTTTGAAACAACCTCGAAAGGTACACACTGACCCTAGAGGAAAATTTCAACCAAATTGGGATAGTCCGTACATAATAAAGCAAGTACTTAGTAAGGGAGATGTGAAGATTATATATTTGGATGGAAACGAGTTTGTCAACCCCGTCAATCAAGACAAGCTAAATTGGTATTTCATTTGAAAAAAAGATAATAATAAGTAAAAAAATCAAACAAAAAAAGTGCTTGTCTGCTGAGAGCTAGCAAGGGCTTTTAGGAAAAAATTAAGACAAAGAATGAGTGTAGTCCTTGGCAAAATTTGTATAGAACTATGGATGATAGTGAATTATTAATGGAAATAATGTATCAATATCTTTTGTGCTTCAACATAATTTCTTTATATTTAAGTGTTATTTTGCTGAAAAGTTAAATGTGCACACTAAATGGATATGTGAAATCATTTTTAAGAAACACATTTTCTTAAGCATTGTTCGTAGTAATACATTCGTAAAAAACTGATGATGATGATGACCCGCTATTCTTCGGAATAGGAAAACATTATGGCTAAATCAATACACTCGCACATACATAATTATGTAATGCGTCATTTCGTTACATATCATAATACTACACGTACTCACATTACATTATTGTCATTAGTATTGCTATTTTACTCAACAAGCATTATTATACATAATTATTCTCCAACATGAGAACTTCAAGGAGAATCTAATGGCTAGGGCCTGCTTGTTGTTCATAATGCTCCCGAGTCACTTTTCTTTTCTCTTCATTTGAACCGAGGCTTTTGATAGCAATCAGCCAGCTATTATATGCTCCGTCAACATGAAGATTATAAGGGATAGAATAGTTCATGGGAACTAATGTGCACCACGCCTAATAAGTGTATAGTTACACTTATTATCATATTAATTTTATACACTAAACACTATAGTTTAAGTCATTTTTATACTTCATATAAAAGATTTCACGTGGTATGTAGTTATTTTTAATGTAAATATAGATACTAGGTAAATGCTAGGAGTAAAATGATCTAAAGTGGAATTCTATGAAAAAAGAGTGAAAAAGGTGCAAAAAGATGCATGGAACTTAAAGATTTGGCTTAGGATCGAAGCTGTCAAAGATCATTGAAGTTACAAGGAGAATTCTAAAGAAAAATGCAATTCACGGTCACGACAATCATTCACGGTCACGACGTGTTCTTCTTCAAAATAAAAATCTACCAATCAAAGATTCACATTCATGACTTGTATATTGTGGTCAGGACTTGGATGATTTTCTAGTTTAATCTTCTTGACTACCAACCACCAGATTAGGATGATCAACCGCCATCAACTACCAACGAATAGACACCTATCAGAAATCAACCAATCATGAAAAGTTGCATATCCATTGTGGATTACATTAAAGCTTCTCAACCAATCACAATGAAGTGATGCAATCATTCACCAATGGATACAACTCTTTTGTGGATAGACGTAACCCTTCGAATTCTATAAATAGGGCTCCAAACCTTACAATTTTGTGCAGAGTGAGATAGAAGGAAAATATTAGAGTGCATGAGAGAGATATAGTGTGTGTATAGATAGAGAATTTGCTACGTTCATAAGTGTTAGCGAGAAAATGTTTAAGTGATTCAAATCCTTGTTTCGATCACTAGATTTCTCTAGATTCTCGAACGATTGTTGTATAAGTGTACTTGTAAATCACTTATCAATAAAAGTTTTCGTTCTTCAATATTCATTTATTCGATATTCGCAAAGAATAGCATCCTAGCGGAGGTTCTGTATGGGCCGAGACTGAATTCAAAGCAGACATAAGAATTGCGGGAATTGATGACTCCCATTAAAGAGTGGATATGGTTTGATCAACTTTAGCTTTCACTTGCATACCTTACCACTTTGCTTTGCTTTCTACTTATACTTTCTATTTTGAAGTTTATGATATGTCTATGTGTCATAATGAGTATTTCGTGTTAAGTCTTTGATATTAATCAAGTTATATGCATTGGAGTTAATCTTAAGAGTAGTTTCGGGGTTAACAATATCATGTATAATCATTGGATCTATGATATAATGCTGTTTAGTGAGCCAACATTTTTGGAATGGTAACTTGCTAAATGTGGCTATGTGAGAGCGACCCGTACTAAGCATAGTATTGATGTTGTCCAGGTTTATATAATTGTCTTAATTCGTTTGCACTAGGTTTAGAAAAGTTATTTCATGTGTTGCTCTGCAGCGAATAATTGAACATCTGGGTATTTTGAACCGAGTCTGTTAGATTAGTTTAGTGAATCGTAACATCTTTGTTGAACTTTCATGTTTTCTCTGCTATCCTTATTTTGTAGGCATAGCTATATTTATTCATTCTTCTAACCCTCCAATCCCAAAATATCAAATCTATTTTATTTTCTTTTTTCTATCTTCCTTATTGATCTTTAGACTTGGTTCCTTCCCTGTGGGGTTGATATCTTTTAAAACTACATTGCAACTGTATACTTGCAGTTATCATCATTTTTCTATCTTGATAAGCGGTATTGACAACACCTATACTTTACATGAATAAATTTTGGGCATCATTAATATATAGCCAAACTCTTTGCTAAAAAGTTATTAAAATAATGAGTAGAAAAAGTACTTTGTAATTACACTCATACAACTATCGGTTGAATATGTGGAGAAATCTAGTGATCGAAACAAGAATCAAATCACTTATACATTTTTCTCCCTAACACTTCGAACGTAGCGAAATCTATAGAATTTTCACTCTCTATTATACACACTCACTACCATTCATTGTCCACACATATCCCATGAAAACGGTTGGGTTTGGGACTCTATTTATAGAGTGCGAAAGGTTGCGTCTATCCAAACGAAGAGTCGTGTCCATTAGTGAACAGTTACATCACTTCAATGTGATTGGATGTAAAGTTTTATCCTCATCTTCAATGGAAGGCACCTTTTTGTGATTAGATTACTTCCAAAAGGTGTCTTTTCGTTTGATAGTTGGTGGCGGTTGATGGAAGTTAATCATTTTTATCCAGTGGTTGGTAGTTTAGAAGAGTTGACCAAAAACAGTTACAAGTCACGAGCGCGATATACATGTCTCTATCATTAACATTGGTTTGTAACTTTTTACTTGTGAAGAATGACAAGCCGCGACCGCGAATGGGTGTCATGATTGGATTGCAAAGTTTTATCCTCATCTTCAATGGAAAGGCACCTTTTCAGGATTGGATTGCTTTCAAAAGGTGTCTTTTCATCTGATAGTTGGTGGGGTTGATCATTTTTATTCGGTGATTTGTAGTTGAGAAGAGTTGACCAAAAACCGTCACAAGTTGTAAGCGTGATATACAAGTCACGATCATGAATATTGGTTTGTAACTTTTTGGTGTTGAAGAAAGACAAGTCATGATCGCGAATGGGTGTCACGATCGTGACATGTGCTTTTCTTCATGATTCTTCTATGCAACTTGTCTGATCTCTGATAATTTCGATCCTAAGCCAATTCCTTGTATTCCACGCATCTTTTTGCACCTTTTTTTTACTATTTTTACATAGAATTCCATCTTAGATCATTTCACTCCCAAGATTCACCTAGTTTCTGCACTTACATAAAAACAACTACATACCACGTGAAATCTTTTATATAAAGTATAAAATGACTCTAAACCATATCATTTTATGATTAAAAATATCAAGATAATAAGTGTAAGTATACACTTATCAATAAGGAGGTGTCCATTGGGATAAAATACCATTATCCCTTACAATCCTGAAATATTGGCTTAAGTATTCACCACCTCGATCAGATCAAAGGATCTTGATAATTTTCCCAAGCTATCTCTCTACTTCAATTATGAACTCTTTGAATTTCTCAAAACTTTCAGATTTGTTCATCATAAGGTATAAATAACCATATCGCGAGTAATCATCGATAAAGGTTATAATGTAGACGAAACCCTTGTGTGTCTTAACACTCATTGGACCACATACATCGGAATGTATTATTTCCAAGGTACTAGTGGAACGCTAGCCCTTTCCTTTGAAAAGTTTCTTAGTCATCTTCCCATTTAAACAAGGTTCACATGCCCCATACGATTCCCATTCCATTAGGCACAAGTCACCACATTTATGTAGCTTAGTTAAGCGAGTCTCATCTATATGGCCTAGACGACAATGCCATAAGTATGAGGATTTCTCATTATCTAATCTTGATTTCTTAACAATGTTCATATTTAGAATTTCAGTTTTAGTATCTAGAACATAAATGCCATCTACAGATATTCCACAAGCATAAAGAACACTATCGCATCAAATTTGACAATTATTATTAGAAAATAAAATCTCAAATCCCTCTGTTGCTAAACATGCAACAAAAATTATATTCTTAGTGACAGCAGGAATATAATAGTAATTGTTTAAAAATAAAACTATCCCACTAGGAAAATGAAGGCTATATGTCCCTAAAGCTATTAAAGCAACCCATGCTCCATTTCCAACTCTTAGGTCCATTTCCCTCTTTGCTAACCATCTACTGTTCCACAATCCCTGTACAGAAGTATAGATATGAGTACCACAACCAGTATCCAATATCCATGTGGACTCATAGGGAACTATAGAGAAACTCTCTATCATGAACATACCTAAAGTAGATGCCTCTCTTGGATTCTTCTTTACTTATTCAAAAATCAGAGCTTTGCAATCACGTTTCCAATTTCCGGGCCTTCCGCACATAAAACATATCCCTTTCGGCTTCTCCTTTTCGATAATCACATTTTTTACCTGCCTGATGATGGGTTTCAAACCTTTACCTTTTATGCAAGTTTTACTTGCCAAGGTACCTATTCCTCTAGCCTTCAAACCTTTTTCAATACTTCTAATTTTCTTAATAAACTTAGATGTCTTGTTGGTCTTTCTTGACATAAGATAATCTTTCATGAAAGGTGAATATTTATCAGACAGACTATTTATCATAATCTGTATGTCATGCTCGGAATCTATTTCAATTCCTATCTAAGCCAATCTCCTTGAATACTGAAAGTATTCTATGCATCGCTCAGTGGCCAGGATCCCATCATTTCTCCCAGAGGCATAAAAGAATCTCAATATTTATCCCATTCAATTTTCATGCCTTCATGAATTAGTTTGAAATGGATGAATACGGATTTTAGGTCCATACCATCATACTGCTTCTTAAGCTTCAAGGTCATGGTTTCGAGCATCACAAGTGACACTACAAAAGCATCCTTCTTATGCTTAAGATATGCCTCTTTCACTTGGATAGAAGCATCAGCATCAAGATTAACTAATTCAGGATTAACCAGGACATAATCCATGTTGTTCTTCTCAAGCTCATTTCTAAGAGCCTTGAACCAATCGTCAAAATTAATCCCTGTCAACTTATTGTCAAGAATTGGGTGGAGGTTTATGTTTGGATTCATTATTCAATCTAGATATTAGATTGAATTTTCTAGACATTAGTATATGTACATGCATTTAATATAAGGTCTTTAATTAAATAAATAATTCTTATTATTTTCTCGACATTCAAATAGCCCCTTCTATCTAAATTCGAGAAATTTGGTCTAACCGATTTTCCTTAGTAGGTAGCATCTTTGGCCACTCATCATGACCCCTGCTAGGTCAAGCCATAACAAGACAACCAGGGTTGGAACCCGTCCATTTGCATCCCATGCAATTGCTAATCCATTTTAGTTCTCTTTCTCGAGACGTGTGTGAGCGGACAACACGGATGTGATGGGCTGAGAGCGCGTTGAGAATGAGAGGCGCGGTCCACCGAGGTGTTTTTGTGAAAATAAAATACCTGGTCAAGGACCCGAAATGTTTGAAAGAGAAAGTGAAAACGATTTAGATCATCACAACCCGAATCCGCTGTCTCTTAGTGTTGAGTCACCACCTGGATTAGCTCTTCCAAGAATTAATGTCCTATGAGGCTTAATGTCCGGGGGATGGCCCACTAAGACATAGAGATTCGGGTTCAGGATAAGTTGCTTACTTCTCATTCGATCACATTAAATTACACCTACAGAAAGCTGTGTTTCTTAATTATGCATATTCGTACTTATGTTATTTTCGTGTTTATAATATATGATTTAACACGCATGTGGAAAGCAGTAAATCAATACATAAAGCATTAAATAAGTGTGAAAAAGTAAAGATTAAAAATTACAAAACCTTGGGGGATGCAACCGCCCGCCCATCTATTAATTACATTTCCTTTAAAAAATAATTGCAATATTCGAAGGAAAATAAAATCCTAGGCATACGTCTAACTTAATCTACCTGCATCCACAAAGGTTAGCACAAGAGATATAACACAACATGAATATTTACACATATGCTCTATTTGATTTTGGCGAGGCTCGTGTGGCCTAATTAAAATATCAACGATTGAAAATTCTTATCTCAGAATATAATGATGCATTTTATTTACAGATATGTTGCTCATTTTTATATAATGAAAATGATCGCATGGCAAAGGTGAGGTCTGTTATCCAGGAATAATTTTAATTCCCTTCGTTGGGGTATTTTAACATGTATTTATTTACAAATTTCCCGCAATTAAATAAATTAAAAGAATAGGTAAAAACATAAAAGAAGACTACATAATACAACAAATAAAATAAAAAATAAATAAATAAATAAAAAGAATTAATAAAATAAAAATTAAACAATAAAAGGAATAAAATAAATCATAAGTCGGTGATAAAAATTGAGTTCATTTCAGAAATTAGGAGAAAACAAATATCATAATATAATACATAGGAAAAAGCAGCTCTAGAACTCAGAGCCCACCCTTTTGTTCCGAATCCACTTTGACAAATCCACTTAATTTTCGAGAGTGCACCTCGTTCTTTTTGGTTTATTAGTTGTGTGAAAATATGATATTTTTATCCTAAAAATATTTAGACACGGACTCTAAATTTGTTTTAGGATTTTTGAGAAAAAATATAAAAGAAAATTGATTTGAAAATAATAAAATTCGAAACCCAAAGGTGTTTTGGACTAGAATATAATAAAAAAATTTAAAAATGAAGTTAGAAAAAGTCAGATTTATTTTGTCAAAAAAAATAATTTTTTCAATAAAATTCCCCTTTCTTTTGTCGAGAGAAATAAAATATTTTTTGTCAATTTTTTGATCCCAAACTACTAAAAATTTCCTCTATTTATAGGAGGAATTTAGCCTCGCCTGTACTTACTAGCGAGGCCAATGCTGTCCTCGCTAGCAAGGAGCATTGGCCTCGCTTGTACTTATAAGCGAGGCCAATGCTGAGCATTGGCTTAAATTAAATTTTTTTTATTTTTAATTATATGTATTTATTTTTATATATTTATATATATACATATATTCATATACACAATTATTTTCTCTTTTTCTCAAAATATTATATATA
>CATIWQ010400977.1:0-14498 GCA_949673415.1 Euphorbia schlechtendalii
TTTTAACCTCACAAACAGCTAAAAGAATGAGGATTGAAATCATGAATTTTACTAAACTGCCACAACCCAATCAGCTGAGTCAATGCATCCCTAATGAATCCAGCCTTTTTAAACCCCAATATAGAACCATTCCACGCAACACAAATAAAAGAAGAAAATCTCCCTAGCAAATCATTAACAACGACAAAGACAATGCCCAATATCCACGAATATATAACAGTAAATCCAAGAATCACCCAACCATAAGCTACTGATAAAAAACTTACAAGAAATAACAATTCTCTCCAAACAAATCCAAGCATCATGCCGACCCAACTCCATGCCCTTAATAAAGAACTGCAAATCTACAATTCTCTCCAAACAAATCCACTGTTCTCAACAAACAAAGGAAGTGGCATTGAGGGAGAGTTGAATACAAAGTGGAGGGAAAGTGAGAAAGAATGAGAACTAACAAGAAGAGCGATGGAGTGATGGCGGTGAGAGAGCAATAGAGAGAGACCAAGATGAATGACGAGACAAAGAGCAAGACAAAGGTAAAGTAATCCATCTGCAATTTAGGGTTGAAAAAAGCTAAGAAATGCAGACGGTTCTTTAAATAGAACCGTCCTATTAACTTCCATTAATTAGAGCAATACGGACGGTTCTAATTAAGGAACCGTCCGTATTGATCACCTTAAAAAGGTTTAAGTAATGCGGATGTTTCTTTAAATAGAACCGTCCGTATTGACTAGCATTAATTAAAGCAATATGGACGGTTCTAGTTAAAGAACCGTCCGTATTTCTCACTCTAGATTTTTACAGAAGGTTAAAATTAAAAACCGTTCGCATTGATGTTACTCCGCGTTCTTAAAAGCTTTTACAGACAATTCTAATTAAAAACCTCCCTAATAATGCGACCTAATTAGCCATTTCTACACTAGTGCCATATCTCGCTATCCTTTCTTTCAACTCCAATCTTGTTCGGGATGGCATTTGACAAATCAATGTCAACTAAAACCTTAGCATAGTGCCCAAAGGTTCCTTCTAGCGTTGATTTATCAACTCGAACAAGAATTCCGAAACAACTCATTATCTCAGCCAACGTTCGAGGATCCCAGTACTCCCACGAGAGACCTTGCAAGCATACCCAAACTTGCACGTTTGTGATGTTAGCCGCATAAGGGTCATAATCTGCCACCCAAGGTTGCAATCTGAAAATTCTGGGCTTAAGATTGACCCTAACCTTGCTCCAAACCAGATTCTTGAATTCTAAAGAACCAAGCATCAAATGAAAATAACCCCCTACCAATCGGAATTAACCTCTAGTTGTCGCTCAGGCCCCAAATCTTAGATAGTTGATTCCTCAAGTCATCCAGCTTTCTTGGTGCACTTCCCTTAGGCAAAATCAGTCTACCAATGAGGGAGAAGGTGCACTGACTCACTCTTTGATCATAAACATCTTGTGAAATTTGGATTGTCTTATATCCACCCTTTTAAGAGACTACAGATTTAGTTGGAAGCTTGGGGATCTGTAGCTATTTGGTTGTTGTCTGCGCATAACTTGGTTTGGGAGTAAAAATCGGCTCTAGTTTCTTCAGAGGGTTGGAGCATTGTTCTTCGAAAAGATCCGTAAGAAACCTTGCGTTGGAGAATCCTGTATCCATGTCAAAGAAGCAAGAAACAATATGGAAGTAAGAAGAACAAGAAGAAAGACGGAACTTGGCCAATCTGAACTCAAGTTTGGCCAAGAAAACAAAAAACAGTGGCTAGGGTTTGTAAACCCTAGCAGAGAACGTCCTAAAGTTGTTTGAGTTTTGCTTTCAAGTTCATCAAGCTTTGATTTGGCTCAGCTTTGATTTGATTTGCAACTTATCTATTTGATTAGAGCTTTTGAATTTCTATTTTTTATGATATTAATTGAAGATATTGATGTGTTTTATCAATATGTATTTAATTTTGCATTTTCATTTTTTGCGTATCTGGTAGTTACTTGGTAGGATGCTGTTAGTATTCTGAATTTACAATTTTGCTTATTTATACCTTTTGAATATTTGTTTTGAATAATAACAATGAATTATATCTAGTGATATATGTTTTCTACCAGGTTCCTACCAGATAATTAAAAAGTTGAAAATATTTTTTTCAAGAGCTCTAGAATACTAGTAAATTTATGAAATATGGTAAAAACTATTAAATGCATGAACTTGGTGGATTGAATAAACTTTCAATAAAATATATGGTCCCTACCATGTACCTACTTGATAATTGAAAAGCTAGAAATTTTTTTTGAAGGTATCAAGTAAGATGCTAGTAAATTTAGGAAAATATAGTAGAAACCTATTACAAACATAAACTTAGTGGATTGAATAAACTTCAATGAAATATATGGTTGCTACTAGGTTTCTCCTAGATAATTGAATAGTTGAAAAAAAGTTTTTGAAGATATCTGATAGGATGCTAGTAAATTTATAAAATATAGTAGAAACCTACTACAAACATAAACTTGGTGGATTGAATAAAATTTCAATGAAATATAAGGTTCTTATTAGGGAGCTACCAAATAATCGAATAGTAAAAAATTTTTTTGGGATGTATCTAATAAGATGCTAGTAAACTCATGAAATATAATCAAAACCATAAAATTTCAATAAAATATAAGATTCTTAACCGGTAGCTATTTGAATATCAAATAGTTGAAAAAAAGTTCTTGAAGGTATCTAGTAAGATGTTAGTACATTCATGAAATACAGTAGAACCTATTACATACATAAACTTGGTTGACTGAATAAACTTTCAATGAAATATAAGGTTACTACTAGTATACCTACCAGATATTCGAACAATTGAAAAAAGTTTTTGAAGGTATTCGAATAATTGAAAAAAAGTTTTTGAAGGCATATGGTAGAATGCTAGTAAATTTATGAAATATAGTAGAAACTTATTCCAAACATAAACTTAGTGGATTTTCAATGAAACATAAGGTTCCTACTAGGCACCTACCAGATAATCGAACAGTTTAAAAAAGGTTTCTGAAGGGGTGTGGTATGATGCTGATATGTATATGAATTTTGTAAACAATCCTTCTTGATTTGTACACATATGCTACAGGGATAAACTGTGACATGTATATGTGTTATCTACCAAAATCATACTAGATTTGACACAAGTTATTCTTCATACTTGATAACTACAAAATATTAAACAATTGAAAAAAAATTTGAAAAAGTATATTATAATGGATGACGTTTTAAAGATAAAATGAGACAAAAAAAAAACTCTAAAACGACATGTAAAAAATAAACGGTTTGAGAGATAATGGTAAAATAAGATAAGAAAAATTAAAAACACCTATAAAATGTAAGGGATGAGAGAATGAACAACTTGAATGTATTGTTTAAATTATGAATCTTAACTAGATTAATTAAGTTATATACTAAAAGTTATACTGAAATTAATCATTGATTTTCAACCCATTTATATAACCACCTCTATCAAATTTTCCTATAAGGAATTCAGTTTGTCAAAGTACAGCTTTCAGTGATCAACTAGTCTTGGATACGGGAATTTTTAAATGAAACTTGTATATCCACTACACACATAATTGTAGGCGGTTAATAAAAAGAAAATAACTCAAATTAGAACAATTTTATTAACTAAGCAATGAATATTTACGTAATTAAGGATATAAGAAACAAGAAAATACAAGTGAATTTCTACTTTATTTAAAATACTTTTTCTTTTAAAACAAGGAAAATAATATTTCATTTTCGTACATTTTAAATTTAGTTTTTTTTATATATATTTTTTCCTTTTTCTTAGATTTCTCCTTTATTGATCTCTCTCATGATCTCTTCCTCTCTCAGTCAGCACTTCCTTTTTTCTGCCATTTTAATCTTGCTAAGCTTTGTTTGATCGACTCTTCCTCTCTTGTTGGATCGCGAATAAACTTAATTGTATGTTTTTATAGATCGTGATTAAATTTTTTCCTGTGATTTTCAATTTTGTTCGGTGGTTTTGATCTTGCTAGTCTTTGTTTGATCTTCTCTTCCTCTCTCTGTGGATTGCGATTCAATTTGTTTGTTTTTTCAAACCGTGATTGAGTTTTGTTCCTGTGTTTTTCAGTTGTAATTCTATGTTTTCATATTTGAATTTACAGATCGCTAATTCTGTATTGTTTCTATAAGATCGTGTTGTTACAGAAACAATGGATTAGATTTTTCTATACCATATCAAATCTTGTCTTTTAAACACAATCTAGAAGGTTGCTTCTGCTTCTGACTGTAAAACTTGTTGAAAGTGTTCTTATGACATCTCCAACCCAACTTTAAAAGTTGGGTTTGGAATTTGAAATTAAGTGTATTTTTTTCAATCTTGCTACATTTTCAGTTTCAAATTTTGAAGTATGAACAGTGCTACTTCAAATTTAAAATGACACTATTCATAACTTACTTTTTTTATTGTTTTTATTTTTTAAAAACTTCTTATGTTATCAATATATACATGGAAATTAAATACTCTTATTTTTTAGAAAATCTATTTTATTTTTCAAAAATTATTATTACTTTTATATTCACAATTTTAAAGTTTAGTTTTAAGGTGCAGGGTAGAAGAAAAAACACTGTATAATTTCAAATTATAAAGTAAAATGGAATTTGAAGTGAACTGTGGGGGTATAGAGTTGGAGATACCCATAGTCACCAACTGAAGGAATTTGTCATTGATGGAAACAAGGTTATACTAGATGTCACAATCCAGATACTAGAGTTGATGCTGCAAAATTTGAGCAGTAGATAAAGTTGCAAGTACTAGCGAAGACAAGATAATTGTTGAGGCCCTTATTAGCCAAACTCTTGTTCTTGTAATTCTCATTTCAGTATATAATTAAATATTTGTTGTATTATTTTTTCCAGCCTAAGCTATTGGATGAAAAGTTTAATACCATAACGAGAGAGTAGTGGATAAGAACTATCACTTGAAAATGAAAGCTTCTAGATTTATTTTCAATGAAATTAGTCAGAAGTTACCTATAATGCCATTCAGTGCTAGGTTTGTCTTCAAATCATCAAACACCTTATGTGCAAACTAGAAGACATTGCATTCTGTTGAATCAAAACAGATTTTTCAAATGTTTAATTCCAACAAATATGGATTGCTTTCAACAATGATAAAATGAAATCCAATTTTCAAATCTCCTAAACAGAAATTCAAAACGAAAATAAAAGAAAACATAATCACAATTTAAAAATAAAAATTGAGAAAGCATGATGCAAAGAAACTGATAGTTGCATAGTAGAGCAAAATCAAAGATGAAACTGATATTATTTCAAGATCAGCGAAAATCGTATAAAAGAGAAGAAGATATAATCAACAAATAGAAGGAGAACTGGATCAGAGAAAAGCTTGAGAATGAGGGCTGAAACAGGTTTTAAAAAACGCACAAATGAAAATACAAAATTTGAAATATTATAGAATGTAGAGAATTGATTCAAAGGTGAAATTGTAAAAACTTATCCCAAACAAGAAATTTATAACACTTTTCATTTACCTCATATACGTTCCAAGTGTTGTATTATCCCCCTTACTTTCTACATATGTTTTTTAATTTTCTTATCTTATTTTGAAATTATCTCTCAAATTGTTTATTTTTATGACATGCCACTTTAGAGTTTTTTATTTGTCTCATTTATATATTCGAAAAGTCATCTATTGTGATATACTTTTTTGAAAACAAATTGTTGGATTCTGAAGTAAGAAATTAATTTTTGAAGGTTCTGAGTTCAGAAGCACAAAAAGCCTCAGAAGTATAGGATGCTCTAGAAGGAACCACGTCCTCAGAAGAACATTTATCAACGTGATTCAGAAGGAAAGTTCGCTCTACAAAAGTTAAAATCTTCAAAAGACCTACTAAAGGGTATCTTAGATAATTGGCAAAAAAAAGTCACTGGAGCTGACCTCACATTAAATGTCGTCGCACGCCAATGTACCTTGTATGAAAAAGGACAAAAGTTGTTGGTGACTAAGGAACAACATCTGTAAATCATACAATGGTGGGGACCATACACGGCAGATGTCGCACGGATTCCATTGAAACTTGCCATTCACTAAAACTGATTCTTTAACAGAAACTTGCTTAGAGACAATGGGAAGATTTCAAGCAAAAGTCTAAGTCCAACGAAAATATTCTCTTCCTCTATAAAAGGATGTTATCCGCCATTGAAGAAGGTTGTCGATTTTATCAAGTATTCAAAAAGTACAAACAAGCTCTCATAATCTGCTGTAAACTTCTTCTGAATAATCCAAAAGCAAACACAACTCTTTCATATTAATCGAGTTTTACTGAAACAAAGTTCAGAAACTCATTCTCTTTTCTTCTAAATCATATTGTAAGCACTAGCTTAAGGTTAAGTTAGTGTGAGGGAGCTTAAAAATCTTAAGAGGAAGGTAGTTTCTAAGAAAGAAGCTCAGAGCCTTAGATACAGTTGGAGGGTACTTCTGTATTGGTATAGCTCATTAAAGCATAAAGGTTATTGGAGGGTAATTCAACCATCACTGTAAAAGGTTTTCTCTTCACCAGAAGAAGAGTGCATAGTGAAATTAAATCTTCGATAAGAGATTCCAAGGACTGTATTAGGCCGAGTTTGAACTAGGATAAAAATCCATATTTGCACTTTCTAAACTCTACATTACTTTTGTATTAAGTTTAAATCATATCTATTTAACAAGGCCTAAAAAGGGGAATTCTGAGTATAATATTAACTCTCAAAATTAACTTCAGAAGCTAGTTGCTCTTGTCTTCTAAAGTGATTATTGAACTCGAAAAAGAGTCATTCACCCCCCCTCTAACCTATTTTACACCCTACTAGGTCCAACAATTGGTATCAGACCTTAACCCAAACAAAATATTTAAATATATCTTGAGTTAACGATCGTCATGGGTGAAAATAGCTTAAAATATCTACCTTGAAATATGACCACACGGATCCTTCCAAAAGGACTATCTGTGTCTAAACCCCCTCTATTCTTTGGGTAGAATTATACATTCTAGAAGAATAGAATGAAGAATTTCATCCAATCTCAGGATATGTATGCTTGAATGGCTATAACCAATGGATCATACATTCCCACGATTACAGAAGATGGAGTTATTTCTTTAAAATTTGAAAGTGAATTTAAAGATGCAAATATGAAGAAACTACTGAGTAACGCATCTGCTATTAACTTTCTTCATTGTGCTTTATATGCAACATAATATAACAAAATCTCAGGTAGCGAAAGTGAAAGGGAGATTTGGAAAAAATTAGAGGTTGCCTATGAAGGGACAAATAAAGTGAAGGAATCCAAGATTAACTAAAACCTTTGCTTGTATGAGTTATTCGAAATGGAGGAAAATGAGTCCATATCCAACATGAACTCAAGATTCAACAACATTATTAATGAGCTAACAAGGCTAGGGAAGAACTTCTCTATAAGAAGAACAAGTAAAGAAGATCCTCAAAAGCCTAACGGAAAAGTGGTAGGCAAAGAAGACTGCGATAGAAGAGGCACATGATCTCACTACCTAATGGTATGATGAGTTAATGGGATCCTTAATTACTCATGAAATCTTGATGCTGAACTTTCAGAAGAAGGATAAGGCCAAACCTGAAGGAAAGAAGGTCATCATTCTTAAGGAAGAAATTGTGTCTAATAGCTCCTTTGAAGATGATGAAGAGATAGCTATGCTTGCTAGGAAATTTAAAAAGTTCATGAGGAAGAATTCAAAAACCCCTAAAAAGTTCTAGAAGAAAGGTAGTTTTCCTCAGAAAATGGATTTCCAAAAGAAAGATTTCACCAAGGTTAAATTTAGAGCATCTGAAGAAAAATCAAAAGGAGAAAACCTCAAGAGCATCACCTGCTTTGAATGTCATTAAGAAGGCAATATCAAATCAAACTTTCCAAAGTTAAGGAAAGATAAGGGGAAGAAGGCCGTGGTGGTAACTTGGAGCAATAGTGATAATGAGAGCTCTTCTGAATCATCTGAAAATGAAGAAATTGTATAGATATGTTTCATGGTAGCTGATGACATGGATCCAATAGTAGAATCATGGCACATCATCATAGAAAGAGTCTCATCAACAAATCAAACCTCTAGAGACAAATCATGTCAGAACAATGAGGTAAATTCTTAATTCAAAATGCCTGATGAACTTACACAAGTTCTAGCACATATATATAAATAGGTGAAAAAGAACAAGAAGCACATGAAGCTTCTGAAAGAAGACTTTGAAGACTTCTACATTCATGATAGAGCTAGAGATAACACATCCAAAGCAATCTATAAAAGGCAAGGAGAGTTAGAAGTTAAAGTTGAAAAGAATAAGAATGAACTAGTACTGGTAGGAGTAAATGTAATTGAACTCAATAAAAGAGTAATGATGCTTAAGGTTATCTATCAAGAAAGATTACATTGCCAAACAAAGTGAATTCTCAGAAGAAGGATCAGGTTCAGAAGATGACTCCTCTGGTGAAGCCAAATTTACAACAAAAGGCATATCAAGGAAGTTAGAAGATGGTCCAAAAGAATCCTCCCATCAGAGGAAGAAGATAACCTCAGAGGTAACAAATTAAAGAGCCATTTGATCTCTGTCCATCTCCCAAAACACAACCAAAGCAAGTAGTAAAACTTCACTACAATTTTTATAGAAAGAAAAACCACTCAACTGCTATGTGTAGGAATAAAATGGATACTATAATCTTTATACATGGCCTAATTTAGCATACAATACCCCCGTACCCAAGGGAAAGTAAGCTCGAAGATTCTAACCATTTTCTTTTGCATGTAAGTCTCAAGTCCATAGAAGGTCAACAAATTTGGTATATAGATAATGGATGCTCAAGACACATGATAAGAGATGAAAGCTCATTTATCTCTCTTGAACTCAAAAGATATGGGAATGGAAGCTTTAGGGATAACAAGAACGGAAAGATCATTGGAAAAGGAACAATTGGGTCAGAAATCAAAGTGAAGGAAGTATCTCTGGTAGAGGGTTCGAAGTTCAATCTTCTTAGTGTAGCTCAACTATGTGATCAAGGAAGGAAAGTAGTCTTTGACTCAGAAGGATGCTCTATTATGGACTGTAAGATAAATCAAACTCTTCTATATACTCCTAGAGTCAATAATGTGTTTATAATAAATATAAATGATAAATCCAAGAAAGATATTTGCTTAATGTCCAAAGAAGAGGAATCTTGGCTATGGCATAGAAGATTGGGTCATGCTAACATGAATCTTCTAATAAAATTATCCAAACAAAAACTTGTTGAGGATCTGCCAAGTTTAAACTTTGAAAATGATCATCTATATAATGTGTGTCAATATGGAAAAAAATTTAAAAAAAAGTTTTAAGTCAAAATCTGAGTTTTCTGCAAAAAGAGTTTTAGAACTTATCCATGTAGATCTCTTTAACCCTATTTAGCCTATAAGCATGGGCGAACATAGATATACCATGGTAATAGTAGATGACTATTCCAAGTATAATGGGTTGTCTTGCTTAGTAGTAAGGATGAAGCCTATGATGGGTTCTCCAAACTATGCAATAGAATAAAAGTTGAATAAAATGTTTTACTATCTAAAATAAAAAGTGATCATGGTAGAGAATTCAAAAATAAGCTATTTGCTGGATTTTGTGATGCTAGGGGTATTAAGCACAACTTCTTTGCTCCTCACACTCTACAGCGAAATGGAGTTGTTGAGAGAAAGAATAAAACGATAGTTGAAATGGCTCAATCAATGCTTTGTGATATTAATTTACCTAAATACTTCTAGGTAGAAGCTATAAATACTTCTAGTAGAAGGTGCAAATACACTAAATAGAGTAAATATAAAATCAGTAATTGACAAAACCCTTTACGAAATCTGGAAGTGAAGAAAACTCAACATTGGGTATTTCAAAGCTTTTGGATGTAAATGTTTTGTATTTAAAAAAAATAACAACTAGGAAATTTTGATCCTAAATCTGATGAGGCCATGTTTCTTGGCTTTTCAAGACATAGCAAAGCCTATAGAGACTTTGTCAAAATAACAGCTTCTCTAGAAGAGTCCATTCATGTAGATTTTGATGAGATTAATCATGTGGGAAGATGAAATGGCTTAGAGGATCATGGAGAAAATATTTCACATAAACCATCCTCTGAAAAAGAACAAGGAGAGTCCTCAATAAAGGATGAACCCTCTGAGTTAAATTTCTCAAATCAAGGTGAAGAAGAATCAACACTAGAAGAAAAAATGGATCCTCCTCAACCTGATCTTCTTAAGGAGATAAGGACCAAGAAAGTCCATCCTAAAAGACTTATTCTTCATACACCCCAGAATCCTGTACTCATCAGAGGGTAACTCAGTAGAATAACATGTCATCATGAATTTGTTTCAATCATTGAACCAAAGAAGTTTGAAGATGCTGAGCATGATGAAGCTGGATGATGGCAATGTAAGAAGAATTGGATCAATTCACAAGAAATGATGTTTAGGATTTAGTGCTAGCATCGAAGAACAAGTCAATAATTGGAAATAAATGGGTATTCAAAAACAAGCTGGATGAGGATGAAAATGTAGTAAGGAATAAGGCTACACTTATGGCTAAAGGATATAATCAACAAAAAGGAGTTGATTATGATGAAACTTTTACTCCAGTTGTAAGACTTGGAGCCATAAGGATTCTCTGTGCTTTCGCATTGCACAGGAGCTTCAAGCTATATCAAATGGATGTCAAAAGTGCTTTTCTAAATGGAGTTATTGCAGAAGAAGTCTATGTCAAGCAACCACCAGGATTAGAAGACTCTAAACATCCTTGTCATGTTTTCAAATTAAAGAAGGCACTATATGGTAAGATCCTAGACCCTGGTATGAAAGATTGACAAGCTTCTTCATCTTAAAAGGATATATTAGAGGGAAGACTAACACAATATTGTTCATCAGATGGAGAAACAAGGATATTCTCCTTGTACATATCTATGTTGATGATATAATATTTAGAGCTATTGATTACAAACTATGCAAGGAGTTCAACTCACAAACGAAGAATGAATTTGAGATGTCAATGATGGGAGAATTAACTTTCTTCCTTGGACTCTAAATCAAGCAAAGTTCAAATGGCATATTCATCAATCAGTTAAAATATACCAGAGAAATTCTAAAGAAGTTTGGAATGGAAGATAGTAAAGAAATGTCAACTCCAATGGCGTCAAAAACCACTCTTTGCAAGGATCTAGAAGGAAAGAAAGTGGATCAGAAGTTGTTTAGAGGAATGATTGGATCTCTTCTCTATCTCATAGGAAGCAGACTAGATTTTCACTATGTAGTGTGCTATTATGCAAGATATCAAAGTGACCCAAGGGAGTCTCATCTGAAAAATTGTAAAAAGAATTCTGAGATATCTTCTTGGAACCATAGAAGCTGGATTATGGTATCCAAGTAATGGAGATTTCTCCCTTAAAGGATTCATTTGATGCCGATTATGGGAGAGATCAACTGGAGAGAAAGAGCACCGTTGGAGGATGTCATTTTCTTAGGAATAACATTGTTTCTTGGTACAGCAAGAAACAAACCTCAGTAGCGCTATCAACTATAGAAGCTGAATACATGGCTACAGGAAGTTGTGTTGCTCAAGTCCTCTAGATCAAGAAACAATTAGAAGACTATGGAATGAAGTTAACATGTATTGAGATCCTCATTGACAATAAAAGTGAGATTGATCTATCAAAGAATCTCATTGAGCATAGTAGAATGAAACATGTCAACATCTGACATCACTTCATCAGATATCAAGTTTTGAAGAAGGATGTGAAGCTAGTATATATCTCTACTAAAGATCAAAGGGTTGATATCTTCACCAAACCTCTTAGCAAAGATCAATTTGCATTCCTTAGAAGAGAAATTGGTATGAGTAATTCAATGTGAATATTACTTAAAAGATGACATGCTTACTCAAAAGAAGATTTGATCTCATAAGCAACAATGACCCTCTGAAGACAAACCTACTTACTATAACTCAGAAGACTTGACCCGTGAACCGTTCCATTTTTCAAAATTCAAAAACGCAAAACTCAAGATAGATCTTTTTGTTAAAACTATTCAAATTCTACCATCAGTTACACCTATTAAACCTAAATATGTTTTAGATGGTAAATGCTAAAACAGTCACATTACCCTTCCATCCCTCTAAAATCAGTAGTATAAATAAGTTATAACTGTTTACATTCAAATCACTTTACCAAAAACCTTCGAATTCTCCAAGTTTCTAAGAATTATTCTTTAAACCCTACTCTCAAATTCTTCTTCAAGCTTCCTAAAATGACACCCACAAAATCAAAAGCTACCAAAGAATCCTCAAAAGAACAAGTTGTAATCCATATCCCTCTAAAAACCTTTATTCTTGTTCTATAAAGGTCAAATCCCACTAACATTATCTCCCAGCGATATCTCAGGGATAATGCATTCATTGAAACCTCACTATTCAAGGAAACAATCAAGTTTCATCAACTCGAAACTTGGAGTAGATTAAAGGAATTAACTTTTCCCAAACTCGTACTTAAACTCTACAAGCACATGAGAAAATGCATAGTATGTGATGAGGAGTTAAAGACGGTGGTGAAAGGGAACGAGATAGTCATCACTCCTACATATCTTGCAAAACTATTGAATCTAAAAGATGAAGGAGTAGCACTTAGAAGAGGATGTGAGGAGTCCATCAAATATAACAAGACAGTATACATGCCAGATGGATGGTTTAACAAAAAAAATCAACACTCACATGCCTCAGGGGCCAAGATATTGTCAATTTATTATGGCTCATTTTTTGCTACAGAAGCTTAACTCCACCAATGTGGTATCGAGTTATGAACACTACATCCTAATTCAACTAATGGGGAAGAAGAAAATCAACTAGCCGGTAATCATAATGCAGCACATGCTTCACCATAAGTTCACAATTGGTGGTTTGATCAGCAGAAGGCTCTCTAGGTAGTGAAATTGTAAAGGAGACCTTTAATAAGAAGGTGGATTTTGGGATAAAATTGGATAGAGAGGAGGCTCTAAAGAAGAATCAGGCGAAGAAGTAGAGGGAGAAGGTAATGAGATTAGAAAAAGGGGGTGAGGTGTTGAAGCTGAGTGAGGATGAATCCCCCAAGAGAAATATGGAGCCTATGCTGAAATAAGAGAAGGTCCCTAAGGTAAAGAGGAGCAAAGTGACAAGAAATAAGGCATTTGTTGTTGAGGAAATTGTAATTCCTAAACCAGCTTCCACCGTTACTGATGGAAAAACTATTGAGGCTGGATTTTTTATGAATAAATTCAAGTATGTGCCTCCACCAATTGCAGAGTTAAGCTCAAAAGAAGACGAGGATGATAAGAATCCTATCAGCATTCTGACAAAGAGAAAAAGGGGAGAATTTGACCCAAACATGGTGGTTCCTAGTGAGGATCAAGAAGAAGATGTGGTCAAGGGAAAGGAGGAAAAAGAGAAGAGAAAGAAAGGAAAGACTTATGGGGGAGATGTTGATCTCAAAGAACGATCCAAAGAAGGTCGATATGATTAAGACCATGAACCAAAACCTGATAGAGGCATTCTCTGCAACTAGAAAGGGAGATGTGATGAAGATTGCTATGGCAGAGGAAGAGGACAAGGCTAAGGAAGTAAGAAGAAAAACTCTAGCTCTTGAGGAGTTCACTAAAAAGCTAAAGGAAAAGAGTACCTCAAAAGAGGACAAGGGCATCGATGAAGTGAATGGAGACTCATTGGAAGGATCCTTTGTAGATTTTGATCTTCCTACAGGAGCTCTTCCCCTGAAGCTAAAATCTCCTCCTCCTAAGGTGGTGAATCCAATAGAGTTTACTATATCAAAGAAGGAAGGATCAACTGAGAAACCCAAGTCTCCTCCATTGGATCAATAGAAAGCTGTGATCGATCCCTCCCATCTATTCATGGCCCTTCTTGAGACTCTTAAATTCCAGCCAGTAACTCCTGAGGAATCCCCATCTCCCAAAATTTTGCCACTATTACTCAAGAGGTGGTTAAGGAACTTGAAAATGAGGAGATTACAAAGGAGTCAATGGTTGAGAAATCTTTAATGAAAGAGAATGTTCTAGAGGAAGATTCATCCCTAGCGTCATTGTAGAAGGAGGAGGAGCAGAGGACTATGGTGGTGGAATGGGGAGTCAAGCCTTCAAAATCAGATCCTGCTACAAAGTTTGTCAAAATGGATAGATCAGTATTTGCTAAACACAATTTATTGCCAGAAGAGATAAGGAAGGATGAAAAGAAGGAAGAAGAGGAGAAGAAAAAAGAGAGGAAAGAAGAAAGGAAGGAGGAAGTTATAGTGGAGGAAGTTTTCAAGCAGAAGGATGATGAAGTAAAGATTGTTGAGGGAACTAGGAAAATAAGGGCTAAGTTTAAACCAACTCTTGTCTAGCAATCCTCTACAAGTCCTGTTGAGACAAAGATTGTGTTAAATCCCTCAAAAGGACTAAATTTAGTTCGGAGGCC
>CATIWQ010401026.1:0-15660 GCA_949673415.1 Euphorbia schlechtendalii
CCAACTCGAACCTGAATTTTTAAAGTGTGAGTCGAACTAGATTTCGGTTGATATTTTTTGTGCAACACCTGATTAAACCCGACGAATAGGTATAATATATAGTAATGTATATTCATATGACTTTGTAATTATTTATATTTACTATTTATCAGTAAAATCAAATAATAAAAATTCTATTTTTAAAATTTGTGCATCCACAAAACATTCATCATCATGAAAAATTAAATAATTATAATCCAAAGAAAGAATAATATATGGTACAGTTGGGAATGGGTTTCTTGGATCCTTAGGTATTTTGATGATTACAAGTTAATGATTTGGTTATATAATTATTACAATTAAAAATAAAGTACTTAAAATTTGAAACAAACAAACCTACAAAAAATTAACATGAAAACGTAAGGATTACACAAAAATGGCAATTGGCAGGTATACATGAATGCCTGTAAAGTCAAAAAAGTATACATTGTTTAGACATTAAGAACGTGACATTTCAACCTAAAGCATAAATTGTCATGTCTCCCTCTATTTCCTAGATTATTTAAATTTTATTTTCATTCTCGTTAATTTTCTTTAAGGGCCTATTCTTCTACTCTTCTTGATTTAAGGGCCTATTCTTCTACTCTTCTTGATTTATTATACTGTCCTTTTCATTTTATTAGTTTTCATTTCAAGTGTAGTTTTATTAGCAGTAGCTGTGGTGCCAAGTGCTAAATAGAGTGATTGAGCTACGGACCTCTTTCATTCGCCTCTTGACAGGCAACGTGAAGCATTAGTTTTTTTAATTAAAAATTGAGAACTCAAATATTATTAAAACAAAAAAAAAAAAAAAACAAAAAAAGAAAATATAATGCTAAAGCGAAAAAATAATAACAAATGAAAGATAGCATGGGCAAAATCATGAAAGAATTTAAATAACCAAATGAATTAACTCATCTCAAGGAGTGAAATGAATTCACAAATCACAAGTAAAAAATTTTCATACTATGCTTGAGACATTCAAGCAAAGTGATTAAAATGAATTGGGCTAATACACCAACCCCTTTAAAGTTGGTTCAGAAAATCGGATGACATCTTAACTTTTAAAATGACCAGTTACCCCTTAACTGTAAAAATGACTAGTTACCCACCTTAATTTGACAATAACATTCCAGTTAGCCCACCTCAACGTCACGTGTCAGAATCTGATTGGTTTGAATTTTTCAAATATGTCATTTTTCTAATTTTTCTCTCTCCAACCAAAAGTTGACACGTGGCATTGATGGGATAAGCTAGTGCATTTTTGTCAAGTTAAGGGGGGGTAACAAGCCATTTTTTCCAAGTTAAGAGTGTAACTGGTCCTTTTGAAAGTTAAAGGTAACATCCGATTTTCTAAATCAACTTTAGGGCGTGATGATGTATTTCGCCAAATAAATTTTAGTTTTCATTACGTTTCATCGTGTAACTACAAACAAACTCTGTAACAATAGATGTTAAATTCTTCGGCACAAAATTTAGTCGGATATAACAACATCTAATAGTTCTTGTCATATACATGTAAAATAAAACAATAATTTTATATTAATTTTTGTAAGCAGTTATATACGATTACAGTTTTACAGCAGTTGCCTAGAATTATGACCATGATTTCTATATTTCCAGCTTAAAAATTTTTAGTGGTGAAATTTTGTATTTCTTGGAAAATTGTAAGAAAATTTTAGTTTTATAACTATTATATTTCACTTGTGCCGATGCATAAATTATAAATATTTTGTAATCACATTAATATTTTTATAATTTTTAATTTTTCATAAATTTTTACGGGGGTCTATATGTGTCACAATGTCACGATACATATAACACAATTACAATTTCTTTGTTAAATAGTAAATTGTCAAATACATGATAAAATTATACTATGTGTGAATATGACAAAGTTCATGGCAAGACCAATAACTTTGAGAATAAAGAACAACCAACAACTCTGTTTTATTTAGTATTATCTAGAACAGTTCATCGGTCAGGAAACCTAGCCTAGCTTGGTTCGAACCGCTTTTATAAACATACTCAAATTTTAAAAAGATTCAATCCGAGTTCAAATCAGTTAAAATCTGATATTTTGTGGATTGGACTTGATTAATGTATAAATACTCAAATCCTATCTGAGCCCGACCCCGATTAATATTATATATTTATAAATATATATTTATCAATTATGTTTAATAATTACTTTAAATTTTTATATTTTTACCTATTGAGTTTTTAATATAAATACAACAATTCATACAAAAAATATGGAATAATTTAATAGAAACGTAATTCATATAAGATTCATTCGTAGTGATATAAATTTTATATATATGTATATATACAGTCAATAAATTTTTTTTAAAAAAAATAGCATGGGTCATGCATTGAACTTGAGAATGATCTTATAAACCCAATCCAACCTCGAAGTTTTAAAATATGAATCTGGGCATGGGTTGATTTTTTTATGCAAAATCCAATTAAACCCTCCCGAACTCGTCCCAACCCGTCCGAGGAACAAATCTACTGTTATCATTACAATACTTATAACCATTTGTTCAAATTGGTGAGGGGGAATGGGTTGCATCATTAATCATTAATTACCAATAATCATTGGAGACAAATAAATTATATACCTGTGAATTGGTCATGTGTTAAATTGGGTGGTTTAAGTATTAGTAATGTTCTTTGTGGGTGGGTGGGTAAGGTGGAATCCAACTTTTGAAGCCACATCTACAACAACATTATTATACGTAAAATTTAAACAGTTATTTTAAAATATTTTTTCGGATTTAGTGCTAATTTAAATACTAGAAAAGTTCCCTACATTCCATCAAAATAAATCTTGGATGTAAACGTTGTAGTTGTATATTTGTTATAATAGTTGAGCAAAAAAGAGAAACATTCCAAACAGATCGAGTCCTTAAGCATTATTCCAAACAAATTGAATCATTGATCATCATCATCATCATCGTATTTTACTCACATATACACATCAAATCAATTTCTCTTGCTTAAAAAATGTCTATAAAATACTAATTACTTAAGATGCATTTTAATTTGTCGAAGTGGGATTGATTGCCAAAAAAAAAGTAAGGGTTAAGCTTGACCTTTAGTTGAATTAGGGTCAATTTAACTGTAATTTTTCTAGTTATTTTTCTGAAAAATTACATTTTCAAGCATTTTTTATAAGTTGCAAAGTTGATTTTGGGAAAAACAAGTCAGATAATTCTTAATTAAATTGAATGAATGATCAAAATGTGTTATCCAAACCTAAAATATGTACTTTTATAAAAAAAACTTGTAAGATTAACTTATTAGAACAACAACTTGAAAAGCATCACCAAACAAGCTCTTAGTTGGTAATAATGAATAGTATAATGTCCTAGTGCCTTATACTTAAACATTGGCTAAAAACATTTAGCCACCTGCAAAACATGGTTTTGAAACTGGAATGAGAGGTCGAATCGGGTTTGATCAAAACTAATTGATGGTCAAATTAATTTTTATATATTCAATCAAATATTGGTTTAACTTGTCGAGTAGATTGAATATTGTTTAGTTCATTTGAAACTCTGTTCGGTCATTTTGTGGTTTGAAAAAATATTTTGAATTTTTTGAAAAAGGTTGGTATTGTGTATACGTAAAGCAATAAACATTTGGTGTTACTTTCTTATTTTATATTTTTAATACATGATAACAACAAATAATGAACAAGTATATGAAGGCCGTACCCCTTCATCGGCTTCCATCACCAGGAGCGAGCCCATTTGGTGGTCTCTTAAGGCTCGGTTATGAGATGTTCGTCCTAGTGACTCGGATGAGCCTACGGCTGCGCCAAGGTGACGTATGCTGAGGAACGCCCTTGTCAGAAGTTCCAAAGAACAGTTAAGAGCTATACTTTGAGGAGAGAGTGCCACGACATCCGCATTTTCCCCAGACTCCGGCTATGTCAAATCCATAAAGCGGCTCTATCAAGCCTAGCTTGTAAGGTAGTCTTCTCATTGGCCACGTGCCTCAAATGGCAGGTGACCAACCAACAAGGAGCAAGTTTGTGGGACCCGCTTGCCACTTGGACACTAAAACCCTATAAAATCCCATTATTTCCCACTTCTCAGGCTTCTTGTTGAATGCACATTCTATTTGCCCTTTTCTCTCAAATACTAACTTAATCGTCGGAGTGCTAACGCCACTTCGGTCAAAGCTTGTTTTGCAGACCAAATAGCATCCTGGAAAACGGAATCTTGTCGAAGAACTTTGATTGGACATCACCAGATATAACATATTTAACTATTACATGTTCAGCTTTGAAATGTAAAATAAACATATTAAGTTTATTTTATATATTATTATTAATTTCTTTATCCGGTGTATTGAGTAAATCGGCTTGATATGTAATTCATGATTTTGATTTTTATGTAACATGATAATTTTAAAGTTAATTTGAGTGTAATAATTATTATTTGATATATTGTTTTAAAAATTCTTCATTTTTAAAATTAATTCTATCAATGTGCAATTTTAGTGTACCTATACATCAATTTTTAAAATTTTGTATCTAAATTATAAAGCATAGCTTGATTGAGCTAAATATTAATAATTATTGATATAATACAATTTATATTCGTCTAATGTCTTGACCTAATGGTTAAGATTGAATTTATAATCTCTATGTATTTCAGTTTTGAATCACATCCTAATTGTGGTAGGATTTTTCTTTCTACTTAATGTAATAGAATTGTGCAAGTATTCTTATAAAAATAATAATTATATGTTTTTGATATCAAATCATAAAAAATAAATAATATTTTTTTATCAACTTTTAAGAAAAATTGGTTTAATCACCAATTTAATTGATCTTAAAATCAGCACCTCTTTGTTCACCTCTAAAAAACATGGTAAGAATTTCAAAAATAAATGCGACTCATGCACACAAATTTTAAAAAATTAAGGTTAGTAATTGAGATATATTTAAATAAACATTATATAAAACGAGTATAAAAAATAAAGAAAATTAGAATTCAAATTAGTGGGTAAGCCGAGAAGGCCGATTCAAGGCCTATTTGTTCACATAGTAGCCTAGCCCATTATGTTCTACACGTTACACGTATATCACGGTTATTTTGGCCTATACATTTGTACTTAAGTAGACAGGACATGAGTTCTTTCAAACAATGTGAGCACAAATTACAGTTATAATATTTCACGCATAATCTTACTGAAATATGTATAAATAGTGGTTTTATATTTATTTATAACTTATATTTAATGGATGGATATATATAAGTATTTATTTTTAAAAAAAAATTTGATTTAGATCCGGTTAAATCAATAAGATCCGGTTCGGTTTCAATAATGTTGATTTTTACTCTAGTTATCAATTTAATAAATTTTCTATACATTCATGTCATTTTATTCATTAGATTAACAAAGAGAATAAAATTAACAAAATTAGTAATTAAAAAAAATTCATAAGTTAATCAATTTAAAAATATAATAAATTATTTTATTATTCTGTTAATTGCATCTATAGAAAAGAAATATCGGGCAAGGATAGCCAAACAATTTCTTACGAATAAAACTTTCACTCCGATTGTGCCCTTGTTTGATACACGTGTCATTCTCTTGTGAAGGTTCACGAAACTTCTGTGCACCAATTAGACGCGGCTAGGGTTTTAAGGAAATAAAGAATGCGATTAGGGTTTAAGGGAATTAGACTCTGAACGTTGGTGTGGCAGAGAAGCAATGGGCTTCTGGGGTAAGTACCTCCTTCAGTTTTCCTTTGCGATTTCCCCTCGTTTGTGTCCGATTGCTATGAAATTCTTGTAAAATGGAAGAATGATTAGTAAGTGCTAGATTTTCATTTGGAACGGCTACATTTGATTACAATCTGTTTCGTGTTGATTAGGGATTGAAGTGAAACCGGGAAAACCGCATCCATATCATTCTGATAATGTGGAAGGAACGCTCTATGTCACTCAGGTACAAATCTCTTTTCTCTCTCAACAGTTTTCAAATTAAAAATCGCTATAATTTTTTTTTTTTTTTTTTTTGATGAATGAAATAGACATGGGGCATAGATTTAATGACTCTCTTTTGATCCATGTTTTCGTATTGAACCCTTTGCGTTGTATTTAAACCAATATCTGCTCAATTTGATTGCCTTTATAATGTTTATCCATCCATATTTCAGTTACATGACAACACATACCCTAAACACAATTGCACTTGTACTTCTGCATTTTTGAGATTCTGTGGATGTTCACGTCATTCTTCTGTATTTTATATCTTTGCTTGGTTTCTTTGTTTTATATCATGGGTATATAGAAATATTTGGCAATGCACATATTATCTTTGAGAACATGATAGTAGTCCATATTGTTTTGTGATATATTATTATTTACTTTTCCATGACCTATGAGTGTCAATCACCAATATTTAGCTTATTGTGGTCTACCTAAAAAAGGAAAATGATTTCTAAATAAGCCTGAGAAGACTATTTGTCTTCCCCTTTTGGCATAGGAGTTGTAAATCTAAAGTCTAATATAGGATAACCATTTTTTATGTCTGAATAAACGAGAGCCATTTAAATAAATGAAAGTTGAAGGAGAACAACTTAGTTTTTATTGATTATACATTTCGTAATTAGTTTTGCCATTTCTTCTTTTGACTCTGATATTAATTTTATCAGCTCACCTGAATGGTTTGTTGCTTCATTCATCTTCGTAGACTTGCTGTGATGCTGTCAATGTTATTCTTTTGGATTAATGTCAGAGCATTTTTAATTTTTATATGTTTTAAGTGTGTAATGTAATCTATTATTATTCAGGCAACTCTAGGCCTTGGTTCATCAACAGAGAGGTGCATACTTCAGTGTGCTGTTGGCCACAAAAATCCTATCTTCTTGTGTTCCTTGCTATCTGATAAAAATGAATCTTGCTCCTTAAATCTTGAATTCAAGGATGAATTGGTCGCCTTCTCAGTGATTGGTCCACGTAGCATCCATCTATCTGGCTACTTTCTGTCCAATGAAGGGGATGTTCTTCGAGATGAATACGAGTCGTATCCTTTTGACGTTAGGATTTTTGTTTTTTATCTTATGGTATCCTATCGTGTCTTTGACGCCAATGCTTAACTACTATCTATTTGTTGTAATTGTACTGTAAGAAAATGATGTAATGTGATTATCTGTTCCTTACTACTATCTATAGTGATTCTGGAGAAGACATTTCTACTTCGGAGACATACGACTCCAGTGAATTTGATTATGATGATGAATACGATGATGACTTCATTGATGATGACGAAGGAATGTTTTGTCCTTCTCCTGTTTGCAATAGTGGAGGTATTCCAAATCAAAAAAATAAGTCTCTTTTGGTTAAAATTTTGTGGTTACTTTGTTTTGAAACATGTTCTGTTTATTCATCTTATAAAGAAGTCGAAGAACTACTGTTCATTGTGTGATGAAAATCGATACCTAACTCCCGTGTTTATAAAATGTGAACTTCTTACAGGGAACTCATCGGTATGTTGAACATATAGGCTGTTTTTATGTAGACTTTTCAATATTCCTAATTTCTTAAATTGTATATCACGATGAAGTTGTTGAATGCTTGAAAACTGGGGTTGAAGTTTTGGTTATTTAAATCTAAATATGAATTTACTGTTCTTTTTGTACATATTTGTATATGCTCGTTTACTTGGAAATTTTTATTGTAAACTTTGAATATTTGCAGCGCTTGTAACTGTAAGATAAGTAACATATTATGTTGTGACTTTTTGCTGCAGCTAATTGAAGTTATTGTTCTTCTGAATTATCCTTTTTTTATTGTAGTTGTAATCGAGGAGATAGTGGACGATGACAAACCAACTAACGAAAATGATCATTCTAAGCGTCTTAAGAAGAAAAAAAAGCAGTCAAATGAGCAAGATAACCAAAATAACTCCCAACAGCAACTTGTTACGAGGAAGGGAACTGGTGGATCAGTTTTGGAAAGTGAAGATGAAGATGGCTTTCCAATTACTTCTTCATGGAAAAGCAAAGCTAGAGTCGAGGAACCCAAAGCTGAGGAAGATGTAGAACAAGATATAAGAACTGAAGAAACAAAAAAGAAAAAAGGCGCTGACAGTGATGCTACAGGGAAAAAAAGAAAAGTTAAAAGTACAGAAGAAGATGGTCAACAGAAAAGGTATGCTATACACATTGGCAGGATTTATCTAAAATTGTAATGAACCATATATCTTTTCCTTGTTCTTCATGTTTTGGAGTTAGCAAAACTTGGGTTTCGGGGAGTGGCCCAATAGATGGGAAGAAGTTTTCAATCCATCAGCTCAGTATATCTTCATATTGAAGTGTTTGCATTTTGATGGCAGGAAAAAGAAGGAAAGGCTGAAAGAACAGAGCGATAAGGTAAACACTGATGGATTGAATGGAGATGTTAAGAATGATAATGTTTCTGATGATGGAATCCAGCAGGAGGATGCAAAGAAAGAAGAAACTCATGATCTAAATGAGAAAAAACAGAGGTAAGAACCCAATCTGGAAATCTTCCTATGCATTGCTATGCCTCCCAACATGTTAGGATATTTATGCATATCTTGAATTTTCACTGGTTATGTTTTGATGGTGGTTCTAGATAGCGTATCTGACAGCAGTACATGGGAATTCTGATGTTAGTTGTTTTAAGTTTTTTACTCGTCCATGTTAAATTTACTCACCTAACTTCTGCTGAAAAATGCAGGGGACTAGCCACTGATGCAAGCTCGGAGCCTAGTGAAAGAATCTCTGACAAGAAAAAGAAGAAGAAAAAGAAGAACAAGAAAAATCAGGATAATGGGGAGGATGCTAATAAGAATGTAACTGTTTCAGCTATGACAAATGAAAACAAGTCATCTACAGGGTCTGAAGATAAGGCATCTGCAAGCAAGTCTTCCAAAGTTAGAACCTTTCCTAACGGGTTGGTTATTGAAGAGATAGCTATGGGCAAGCCTGATGGCAAAAAAGCTTCTCCTGGAAGTCAGGCAAGTCACTTGACAGTTTAATAGTCAGCCTTTAAATTAGAAGCCACTATGAAATATTTTTTCCATTGCCTGTGTTTAATTTGCAGTAGGTCAACTCAGTTTTGACTTTTGGGTTTCAGGTGAGTGTGCGTTACATTGGCAAGCTAAAAAAGAATGGGAAAATCTTTGATTCCAATGTGGGAAGAGCACCCTTCAAATTCAGGCTAGGTATTACAAAAACAGGGCTGCATACTATTGGATAATAGATTAGGTTCATGTTTGATTAATAATTATGATTATTTGCTTGTGGCTCTGCAGGCGTGGGACAAGTGATAAAGGGTTGGGATGTTGGAGTTAATGGTAATTATCTTTACTCATTTGAACTTCATTTGAATAATCTCAAGTATTTACATATAAATATAATTCATTTTGAATCCTCAGGCATGAGAATTGGGGACAAAAGAAGACTCACAATTCCACCAGCAATGGGGTACTTTATTAATCTCTACTTCTTTTCTTCAATGACCCATTGGTTTCTTGCTTACTATGTGCATTTTGATACAGATATGGAGATAAAGGAGCTGGCGGGCAGATACCACCAAACTCATGGCTTGTGTTTGATGTCGAGTTGGTGAATGTTAAGTGACGAATTACCTGAAATTTTGTTGCTCCTATTTGTTTTGGATTATTCAACTGGGGTCAAACTGGGACCCTGAAGTTCTCTAAATATTCTGTAATGTGAAATTTTGGTATACTATAGCATTTGTTCACCCGAACTAAGAATTGTTAAATGGGTGATTTGAAATTTTGGTGAAGTATTACAGGAATTAATACTAGTGTATAATCGGGAACACAATTTTGGATTAAGTTGAGGGAAGGTTTTCTTTATGCGAAATGTTATCTTTGGCAGAGATGTTGTTCTTTTAACGTGGCCGAGAGCTTGATTTCCTTGGAATTCTTGTGATGCTATGCTCTTCCGAACTCCTAATGTCCGATTTTATTTCTGGTTGACTGGTTACCTAATTAGCGGATTTAGTACGAAGAAGATGAAGTGAAAAAAAACGTAGGGGCCAGTGTTTATATATCCAATTATAGAAGTCAACTTCTACAACCACAACATAGAAGTTGAAACGGGTGAACTTCCAAACTCCAATTCAGTTTTTTCTGAATATCAAAGACTGAATATTGGGAATAAGTTCAGGTGCTGGGAATGGGTTTTCAGAAGTTTGAAGGAATGATTACATGAACATTGGTTACCGAGTGAATTGAGCTTATTCCCTTGCTATATTATTTATTTCTCTGCTCTCTTCTGATTCTTTTTCACTCCCTTTTTTCTCTTTTTTTTTAATCATTTTCCTATTCCTGGACATTGTACTTGTACTGTCCTCACTAAACACTATATCGGATTGGAAAACAACCATAATGTATAAGATTCAGGAGTAAATAATTGTTTCAATAGCTTCATGGATCTGCCATGGATGAACCGATTTTGAGGATTTTTCCAAACTTCAAGAAGACGCATCTACCAGTGGCTTCGAGTTTGAGTCTCTTAGTGATGAAAGTTGTAAATACCAGCAACTAACTGGTGAAAGAATTGGTGTTAGAAAACAAATCCCATGACAAAATGAAAAGAATTGAATTGAATTTATTTGAGAGAATTCAATTGAATTAATTTCTCAAAGTTCTAAATACCAGCAACTAACTGATGAAAGAATTAGTGTTAGAAAAAAATCACATAAAAAAATGAAAAGAATTGAATTGAACTTACTTGAGAGAATTCAATTGAATTAATTTCTCAAACAAATTACTTTGTTTGAAAACTTTAAAAATTTAATTGATTGTTTAATAATGTATTTAACATTTTTTTCAAAATAATTTATTAAAGTATTTTTGGTAAAATTAATATACAAAGATATAAAAACCCCTTTGAGATCTTGCAAATTTTTGCAAGATTTCTGTCCTTGCATTCGCAAAAATTCAAATCTTATATGATTTGAATTCTATAATTATTTTTTTTGACTCTAAACAATGAAATTTGACAGCGTGAATTCAATTCTTTCCAAATAAACTTTTCCAAACACTTCCAAAAGGGAGTGAGTCCAATTTCCTGACTAATTAGAGTTCCTGCATATATGCCTCAAGCTAGATAATCATCAAGGTTGGTTTCACTAATACTGGTGCAAAAATAATAATGATCATGCATCCCTCTCATAATCAAATTATGCTCAAAGCCCCACATCCAACCATTGCAGTAATAAAAAAAAACAAAGCATCTCATAGACCATAAAAAAAAACTTCCAACAAAAAAATGTCTCATAGCCATAACTGGCAACATTTTCAATCAAGCCATCTAATCTGTTTGAAACTTTTTATTATTCGGATATATTTTTAGAAAATGACAATGCTTAATCAAAACGCACAACAATGGCTGGCTTAGTAAGGCTGAACTGGGCTCCTGAAGTTAGCTCCAGCATACACCGCAGCAGCTCCCAACTCTTCTTCAATCCTAAGCAGCTGATTTCAATCAAAACCAGTAACCATGTCAGTAAGTTCATCCCCCATAGGTAAAAAGTAGAGTTTTTAACTTGGTATCGATTTACCTGGTTGTATTTAGCGAGACGCTCTGATCTACATGGAGCTCCTGTCTTAATCTGTCCCTGTTTTTACAGACGAGACATAATGATGAATAATCTATCCTGTTAAACGAGCAAATAGAGAAAGAAGAAGAAGCTTACGGTGGCCAATCCAACTGAAAGGTCAGCGATGAAAGTATCTTCTGTTTCGCCACTGCAAATAACAGAGATGAAATGTTATAAAAAGAAAATATTATAAATTTAGGGGTTACAGTGGACTAGTAAATGGACCTTCTGTGGCTTGCCATCACACCCCAGCCAGCGCGCTTCGACATTTTCACTGCTTCTATACTTTCAGTTACAGAACCGATTTGATTCACCTGCCACATTAAGTTTTAGCAATAAAAGTTTTGAATATTCTTCCTTTTTAACCAGCAAGTGAATATTTATAATACCTTCAACAGCAGAGCATTGCAGGTCTTTTCTTTGATAGCCTTGTCTACACGCTGCGATATAAATAAGAGCAAAACGAATTATAAAGGGAACAAATTTAACAAGAAAAAACAAAAAAAAAACTAAAACTTTACATCATATATATATTTACCTTGGGGTTTGTGACAAGGAGGTCGTCACCAACAATTTGAACATTGTCACCAATCTCAGCAGTCATCTTTGAGTAGTGCTCCCAATCATCCTGATCAAAGGGATCCTCAATGGATACAATTGGATAATCACTCACAAATGACTTGTACACGTTCTTCAGACTGTCTCCTGATATCTTCTGGGATCCATCATTGTTCTGCGGTAAAAAGGTTAAAGTTTTTTACTACAATATAAATGAAGCAGTCTATTATACTTAAAAACAACAGGAATAAATTATCTTCCTCACTTCTTCCTTGAAATTCAAGTCATAAGTTTTATCTTCGTTGTCATAAAACTCAGAAGCCGCAACATCCATCCCAATCACAACCTGATACGAAGATTATGAAATTAATGAAATATAATCATCACATTAAATACAATTAACAAGACACATGTCATCAGATTATAGGCTCACCTTGCCGGTATATCCAGCTTTAGATATGGCTGTCTTCAGCAACTCCAGGCCTTCTTTGTTTTCCTGCAATTTAAGAAAATTTTGATTATTTAATATCAGAAGCATTAATCATCTAACCTAAAAAATAAAAGTAATTTTAAGAACCAATTGTGGCTCAGCTATATACTAAGTTCGAATATCCAACTATATTTTCTTGAAACATTTTTCATGGAACAGGAAGCAAGAAGATGCTAAACAAAGATATGAACCTGAATATTAGGAGCAAAACCTCCTTCATCTCCCACATTAGTAGCATCTTGTCCATACTTTTTCTTGATCACGGACTGAAAGTGCAGGGGACAAAACATTTAGAAACAACTACCTGATATGAGAACTTAGGAAAAAAACGAAACAAGGAAAAAAGAAAAAGAGATGAAAAAGAACCTTGAGGTTATGATAAACTTCCACACCCATTTTCATGGCTTCCTTGAAAGATGAAGCCCCGACAGGGAGAATCATAAATTCCTACAACATTAGATGTTGACAAATAAGAGACAGCAAAGAAGCATTGGAATCACTTGGCAATGTTTCATTGACATACGAGTTATTTTTCCTACTGATATTACCTGCATAGCTAGTTTATTGCCAGCATGAGAGCCACCATTGATGACATTAAACGCAGGTACAGGCAAAACCAACATCTTGTTCCCAGCAAGGTTTGCTATGTGCTGCAAAACAGACAAAAGAACAAAACAGTCAATCAACCTATGACACTGCTAATCAGAGCATGTGGCTCCAATACAACACTTACCTGGTAAAGAGGGATCTTTTTCACTGAAGCTCCTGCCTTGCAAACAGCCAGGGAGACGGCTAATATAGCATTTGCTCCAAGCTGTAAGACCAAAATTAGCAAATAAAAACACGCATGTCTATAAAAAATCCACAAAATGCGCTGCTAGAAACCAAAGCACCTTTTGTTTACACCATCCCCACTCATTCACTGTTCCATCAAGCTGTTGCACCATAAAATTGTCGATCTGAACTTGCTCGGTTGGATCCTGAAATATATAGAGTTGAAAGCGATTAAGTATTCATCACCAAGCAATACTTCGAGTTCTAGAAATTCTACATTGTATACGTAACCAACGTTCATATAATACCTTGCCAATCAAAGCAGGTCCGATTATCGAATTAACGTTCTCTACAGCCTACAAATTATTGTAAATCGAGTAAGCAATTAAGATTGGACAAAAACGGAAACTGACTTTTCACCCCACCTCGCCAAAACAAATTGGCACCCGATTTGGGGGGAAAACAGGCCACAAGTAATAGATAAACAAATACAATCTGTAATTCCAGATATACCTTAGAAACTCCTTTCCCTAGATAGTCTGATCCTCCATCTCTCAATTCTAGAGCTTCATAAATACCTTTCCAAAGAAAATCAAATAGAAAATTAATTACAAGGAACAAGACGAATTGACAAATTGATGCAGATCGAGATCCCCTAGTACAAAAAACTTATAAATGCATTTTCAAGGATAACCTAATCACTGAACAGAAAAGAAAACAAAAAAAAAAAAATACCAGTTGAAGCACCGCTAGGCACAGCAGCTCTAGCTAAGGTTCCATCAGAAAGGATTATATCGACCTATTATTCCATTCGTCAATACACAATAATTAGCTACGAAATCACTCAACAAACAAACAATCCTTATCCTTATATATTTCGAGAAAAAACAACATTCACAGTAGAGCTATATACTGCACAAAAATGGGGGAAAACCACGATCCATACAAATTTCTTGCTTAGATTTCTACCTGAATCACTTTGGATGAGTGCATGTATTTAACGAGATAATGTACGATTGGAAAAGGGATAAAGAAAGCTTAAGCAAAATATGAAAATACAATCAGACCAAACGGCTCGTTAAATAATGGAAAAGAAGTGTAGAACTTACTTCAACGGTGGGATTTCCACGGCTATCAAAAATTTGGCGAGCCTTCACAACCTTAATAGCAGCCATTAACGATTCTTCTATTGTACTTCGGTAGAGATTTTTCAGTTGCCTGGAAATGAATTGGGTGGGGTTTTGTTTTATAGGGAGGAGGGAGTGTAAAGAACGTGGGTCTTCAAACCACGGGAAGTCAAATAGTAGCCGTTGATTTGGAAAAGTGCGGGATGATGTGAACGGTTCAGATGTAGTTTTCTTGGGAATCACGGGCATTAAGTTGAATATTCGGATTAAAGTGTATTCAAACAAACCCATGGAAAGTTAATCAGTAAAGGTGAAAAAGGTAACGGTGAAAGGAAACAATTTCCGTGGGCGTTGCCGGAGAACTGCAATAACTTGTATGCGTGCGAACCAGGTATTTTGCAAAACCAAAACTACTTAATTTGTGTTATTAAATTAATTTAAATGATTCTTCGAATCCAATTCAGATTAGCTTGGTTAATGTATTAATATATTCATTCAGCATTCACTAATAAATGTAAAAACTTTTTTTAATTAAAGGTGAAGGATGCAGATTATGTGAAAACATCTCAATTTTAAGGCATATGATATGATTAAGGTTTTTTAAAGGGATCATGGTAGTGTCGTAAGGACCAATAGCAAGATGTCCATTATTATTACATGATCCAAATTTAGTTTGTTGAGAATCTCTAAAACCCAAATCTAAATCTTCACATATAATTACATAACTTTAAATTTATAAAAATTAAATTTTTAATCTTCGAGAATTATATGCGGCCAAAGTTTAGTGGACTTTTTCTTCTAGCTATAGTCATATAACTAGGCCTGTTCGTCGGGCCGGGTTCGGGCCGGGCTTGGCGGGCTTTTTACAAAAAAACGTTAACCCAAGCCCGGCCCAAGCCCGTACTTTAGAACTTCGGGCTCGGGCCGGGCTAACAAGGTCATTCCCAAGCCCATGAATATTTTATTTGTTATTAATTTTTTTATTAAATTAATAGAAAAAATATAAAAAAAAGTTAAAATATGTTTAAATTTTAAATATAATTGCATTGTTTACTTAAAATCTTTA
>CATIWQ010401079.1:0-20279 GCA_949673415.1 Euphorbia schlechtendalii
TATATGTGTGTGTGTGTGTGTGTGTGTGTGTGTGTGTGTGTGTGTGTGTGTGTGTGTGTGTGTGTGTGTGTGTGTGTGTGTATGTATGTATGTATGTATACATGTATATATATATGTATATATATATAAATATAGACACACACACAAACATACATATGTATGTCTGATGGAATATAATAATAATAATAATAATAATAATAATAAAAGTTAGATAGAAATCAATAAAATAATAATATTTTAGTTTGATGTAAAAAGAATTTTTCGCTAACGTTTGAAACCTCATACCCTTTTTTGAAATAAAATCTGTATCAACCATTTTGAAAATGGGCATGTTTTTTATTTACCCTAAAATTTTTTCATATTTCGGGTTTTGGACCATCCACTCGGGATGACCACCTAGTTGGGATGTTATATGTCCAACCTTTTTTTTACTGAAGAATATAGTCCATTAATAAAATCAGAGACAATTACAACTTTAATCAAAGGTGGATGAACATGAATTCAAATTCCTTATCGAATAATCAATTGCTCTATCCAACAATTGTGTAATATGATTTGCAAACCAATACACACACGGACTAGCCTAACAATACTAAATTAATTTACTGGGATATAAAACACCGGCCAAAACACATCACAAAACTCAACACACAAAACTTATTTTTCGCAAGACAAACATGCCTTTAAGCAAAATTTATTAAAAAAACAAAATATAAACGCTGCAAATATTTTATTGACCTTCTTGCTAACAACTTTGCAAATCCACAACCATAAGAAATCCTACTTGCACCATGATATCAAATCAACTAGTATTGCAGATCTGAAACGATCGTGTTGATAGATCAAGATATTTACTATGAAAGATCATTAAATATATTGTCTAAAGGCAGATGAAGTTCAACCAAATTTTAAACTTTTGAAAATTGAAATACGTAGCAACAAATTTATGTTTGAAGAAACAGATCATGTAATGGATGATAAAAGAGTAGCAGATGATTATTTTTACAAAAGGAGCTAAAATTAAGAAATAAAGAAAAATATAAGAAAACAAAAGGCGTAAGAAAGAAAAAGTCTTTTTCGATAAGCAAACTTATATTAAACGGTTAAGATTTTCTTCTGAGAGATCTAATGTCGGTATTATTGATCCAGCATTTCAATTCTCTATTTCATTCAAAAAATAAATAAACAAATAAATAGTTATTAATTCAGCTCACGAGCTCTAACCTAGCTTGAGCTGGTTAACAATCTAACCGGCCGGCTCGTAGTTTACATTAGCCATCACTAGTTACCACCGAAACGAAAACAGAAATAGAGTCGAACCAAGCCTCGCATACAGACGGCTACAAGTATTCAGAGACCAAAGGAGGAGCGATTGATCTGCGAACCAGAGGTATGGAATCGGAGGGTTCATCGAAGCCGATGATTGCAACGCAGCAAGAGATGGTAGAGGCAAGGGTTCCCATTCCTTACAGAGACCAGTGCGCCCACCTGCTTATCCCTCTCAACAAGTGCCGCCAATCCGAGTTCTATCTTCCATGGAAATGCGAGAACGAGCGCCACTCTTACGAGAAGTGCGAGTACGAACTTTTTATGGAGAGGATTCTTAAGATGCAGAAGATCCGTGAGGAGGAGAAGCTCAAGCAATCGCAAAAGCACGGAACTCCAATTCCTCTCATCCCTAAAACCGCCAACGCCTAGCTGCTGCTCCTTTGCTTCTTTTATCGGTATGTGTTTTCTTTTGTATTTTGCAATATGGAATTCTGCGGTTCTGTTCGATTGCAGGTTGAAATTTGGGGTTTTTTTCGGTTTTGGGGATTGGATTGATTTTTTATTTTAGTTATGGCGTTTCAGTTGACGGGATTTATAATCTATTGCCTAATTAGTTCACTGTTTTTTATGATTCTGGTCTTGGGTTGCTGAATTGAATAATTCTAGAGCTAATTTTGAATCCACGCTTCCATTTACTTACCGATGATTGTTTGAAGTTTATCAACTCTTTGGAAATTGCTCGGCATGGCTTGATTATGTTTGGTCTTCATGTTCAAATTTCTATGAGTTTAGACTTGATCCATTATGCATTGTCGAAAATGTGAAACTTTGGAACTTAATTTGCTTTTATCTATTGACGAATGAATGCTGCAACTTGAAGATGTGCAATGCTAGAGTCCTTTTTTCAGATGAGGAATCTGTTTGTAAATTGTCACTTTCCCGTTTGAAACATTGTTTTCATTTTTCTGTCTACTTTGTTCTTGGGTCTCAGTATTGTGGAGAATTTGTTGAACATGAAAACATTGATTTTGATTATTTCAGATAATGTACTATATGCATTGCATACTTTGCAGTGGATCTTGATGAATTTCATGACTTGTGATTTACATCGAAAGCTTACATTTATGCATTGATTTGCTTGTGCTGTAGCCTTAAGGATTTTCTTAAGAACGCAGTTTTGTAATACTTTTATTAATGAAATGGATTTGATATAACTCTAACAAGCTAAATAACAAGAGAGTTTGGATCTAAGGATCTTATCCTTGTAGTTTTCATTTTAGTTTCTTCCACTTCTCCCCATTAAGAGACTATACCTGTGATGTTCTTTTCTCATCACTATAATCTCTCAAACAAAATATGCTGCATTCCTATACATCATCTCATTGCTCTTACGTTCTAAAAATTTCCTATGATTACTTCTCTAAAGAAAGAACAAATAAAATTGTATGTGGTTTGTATTTAAAATCTGATGGTGCTTGGAATTGGAGAGTGATAGGATATTTATAAAGTTATATTATATTCCATATAGCATTATGCAATTATCAGATAATGGAATGAACAATCATAATTGTTTAAACTCCGGTAATTGGAAGTTTGTGAGAGATTGATTGGGACCATAGTTATCAAAAGCGAGCGAAGCGCGACGCTGAAGCGAAGCGAAGCGTACTGCCAGCGCTTTGCTTCGAACTAAATCGCTATTCTGGTTAAGCAAGGATAAAGCGCTCGCTTTATGTGAAGCGCAGAGCGCAGCGCTTTATTTTGTAAAGCTATATAGGTTGTTTTTTTAATTAATAAAACCAAACTGGCCCACTTATTTTATTCCCTACCAGCTAGTATAAATATGAAACTTCTCTATTACGTTTTATATTGGTTCACACTTTGACTCAAATATGGATTTTAAGAGCTGTTTTTCACAAGTGGCGATTCAATAGTCTCCATCTCACTTCCGGAAAAAATTGCTGCCGCAACTAATTCAACAGTTTTAGAATTGGAAGATATAGAAATTGATGATGATAACTCATACGGTGAAAGCACCGACGAAGATATATGATTTATAGTTGTAGCCTTGCTGCTAAATCTGCTATGTTTTGGGGATTAATGGTTATTAGTGTCTTTGGTTTTGAATTTCTTAAAACTTATTATCAATGCTTGCCTTTATATTAAATGTTTGTTATGGATTGCTAGTGTGACTTGTAATGATTTTAATATTTATTAGACTTGAGTGTTTATTCTCTATTATTTTATTATACCTATATATATTTTTTGAAACTTTAAATTAGTGCGCATTTTTCTCCCGAGCGATCGCTTATTTAGTGCTATACGCTTAAGCGAGAAGCGAGACCTTTGCGCTTTAGCGCTCTCGACTACTATGATTGGGATTGTGTTTGGCAATACTCTTCTTTCTACGTTTAATTTTCAAAATCGAGCAAATCAGAATTTGTTGAAGATGAATTACAAATCGATGGTCGTGTACAACATTGTTAATGTAGTGTAAAGTAATGACTAATGAATGAATTCAATTCTTGCTAAACAAGGAAAGTTGGGTTATTAACTTATTCCACGCCAGGGTTTTGGTTTTTATGAATGAAAGCTCTTGGAGTGGTTTTTCTCAAAGACTTTATTACCTAATAGTGATTTAACTGCTTTTGTAGAAAGTTCCAGTTTTTTCACCTTCAAATTTACTGTGTTGTATTAGAATGGTTTTTGTGTATAGTTATTTGGTCACATTCTGGTCTTGTTGGAGGCAAGGTATATATTATTGTTCTCCCATGCAAATATTAGCTGTTTGAATTTGAGATATTAACATGTAACTGTTGCTTTAATTTAAGCTGATCCTGTGTTGTAGTTTTTCTTGTAGTGGGCATGACATTGATTCGATTTTGTTGGCCTTGCAGTTTTTGTGATGGATCATCTAATGTTGGTGGCCGCTTGTTGGTGCTAAAAGTTTATTTAAATGTTTACTCCTCATACTATCTTGGCATTTCATAAGTTGTGCGGCTTTGTCAAAGTTTGTGGAATAAAATTTGACATTCTTTGTTTTAAGCTTGGTAATTCAGATAACTTGGACATACTTCTGCATAACTGTGGAAATTCTCAATATAAGCTGTGCAAAAAAAAAAAACACAGAATCTCAAACTACATGTTCCCAGTTGGATAATACCTTCATTTCGGCCATTTGATTGGGGCTTTTGCTTTGTTTAGTTGTAGGGTAAACTTCAATAATATATACTTTGCCTCCAACAAGACCAGAATGTGGAATTTTCAAACATTTGATTTTTGGAATTTTATTTCTTAGATATTTAGTTCTAATTAATGTATATATTTCGTATACAACATTAGATATTAGATATTAGGCCCTGGTCTTTTGATTGTGGAATTTTTTTTACAATAGGGTGCCTGGGGTTCCAAACGTTAGCAAAAGATGGTTTTTTTTTTAACGCCATAAAAAAGATTATGTGACCTTTGAACGGTGTTAAGGAAAAGTTGCCTTTTGTTAACGTTTAAATCCTCAAGCATTTTTTGGGGAAATGAAATTCCACAAGGACTTTTTTGAAAATTAATGAAAACACAGCATGTTTTTTAAGTTTATCCTTGAACCAAATGTCAATCTTTTTTTTCCTTCAGAACTTGAAACCAATTTGAAAGTTTTCACACCGAACTAATATGATTACTGTTTTAAAAATCCCCGTCTAGGCGTTATTTTCAGGGTCGTCGCCTGGCCCTGCCTAGCGCTTAAACTCCACTGATTAACGTCTAAGTCCGCCTAGGCCCCGATTAATCCCCGCCTAGGTCTCGATTCACCTTCGACCGCCTAACTAGCGCCTAACGTTTTTTAAAACACTGGAGTCAATTGCTTGCCCGCAATGTGCAGGAGCTTATGTATTGCCTGGGAATGTTCAGAACATATTTTTTTGGTATAAATAATAAATTTGGATTCTTCGACTCGAACAAAAACTTAAGGACATAAATCTTTTATTACAATATGATAGAATGAGAAAGCCCATTGGCCCAATTTTTCTAAAGGCCCAGAGAATAAGGTTGACAAGGTAAATAACATGTTTTACATGCAGTGTGTTTTTCACCTACAAAAATTGGGTTGTTTCGTAGGTAAAATTATATGTTAGGATACCATAATAAAATAGAGCATATTGTAATTGAAACTCAAATAAAGACTTGGTGTGTGCCAAGTTGGCAACTTAACTAGCTAGCTAGCTAGGTTTGAAATATGAGTGCCAATGTATGTAGAGAAGAACTAATGTCATATTAAACACACAACCTTAATTTTTCAAAAGCAAACTAACATTTGTTTAACATTGACATTTATGAAATTTCACTAAAGATTGAATGGCCACAAATAAAAACTTGTTACAAGTCTTTGAAAATCTTACACAGTATTCCAATTGAACAACATTCTTGTTAATTTGGTGCAATGTATGACATACAAGTACGGAAGCCAAATTGCATTTACTTCCTTATTACACAACTTCAGAACTTTTAAACATTCAAATGTCAACTCTAATGTTGATCCAGTAATATAAGTACAGAATTATCTATGTATTACTATGACCTTGTTCTCTTCAACTTCTGAAAGTTGAACTAAATTAAATTTAATTTAACTTATTTTAGTGTAAATTTATAACTACACGTAGCTGAACTTAACTGAACTTAACTTAACTTAATTGAATTGTAGTTGAAGAGAATAGGCCTACGTAGAAATCACATACTTAGCTTATACTATCATTTAAGGATAATTATGTAAATGTTTAAGCCCTCAGCACGTTGTAAACATCAAATGCATTAAGGCCATATTCTCTTCAACTACAATTCAATTAAGTTCAGTTCAGCTTTCAGAAGTTGAAGAAAACAGAGCCTAATATCTAATATTGTGTACGGAATACATTAATTAGAACTAAGTATCTAAGAAATAAAATTCCAAATATCAAATGTTTATCAAAGACTACATCTTAAACTTATGCCAAAAAAATTAATACAATTGCGTTATTCAAGCATTTTCCAAATTTTCATTAACGAGCATCATTTTGCGTGTGTTATATATACTTGTTTCTAAAAATTTCATGACGCCTTGATAGTACTAATAGTGTGTTTGGAAATTTAAAATACGAACCAAATTCTATTGAATTGGATTGATTTTAAAAACAAATCATATGCAATGAATTTTATTCTATTCTTGTATTCATATATTTTAGTTTTACATTAGTCATTTGAAAAAAAAAACCTGTGAATATTATAAAAGACGATCAAAGGAGATTATGATGGGACAAATTTAGCAAAATTAATTAGTTTCCGTAATGCTATGAATTTGTGAAATGATGACAAAAAAGGTTATCAATCAAAAGAAATTAGAAAGCAAACACAATAATTCAAACTTTCTACCTAATTCAAATGCCTTGAGATTGAAAAAATGCATGGTGGCAAACCAAACCAAACCAAACCAGCTCCTTCAATCATTTCATTCTCAAATCAATTTTTACAGTATTTAAATATTTATTTCACTCCACGATAGCTTTCTCGAAAAAAACCTGCTATCTCAATTTCTGTGTTCCCTTCAATGTACCCCATTCAAAATTTGATAAGTGTAAATTTTTGAAATTATTTTATTCACTTTAGTTTTCTCCTTCTTGTTAGTGGGATTCTCTTTCCTTTGTATCTTACACTTGTCAAATTTTGAATGGGGTACACTGAAGGAGACACAGAAATGGGGATAGCGGATTTTTTTCCTTTCATATCATGCATGAGAAACCGAAGAAAAATCTAAAATGCTATAAGACAGCTAAACTCCTTAATTATTCTTAGCAATTCTATAATCATTAATTCAATGAACTTCTCCACTGCCCAAACCGGCATTTTAATCTCTTCTTTTTCTTCTGCCACTGTTAATCCGCCCACTGCCCACAAATTCGAACTCTAATACTAGTACAATTAAGGGGATGACCTTCTAAACACAACTTCATGCATGTTCATATTTTAATGTGATTGGATTAACTAGTTGATAAATGCGATCGTATTATTACATCGAACAAGTCGGAAGAGAGCGGAGTGCATGCTTGTTCGAGTTCTATTATGATAACGGGGTCTAGGGGCGGCAGCTTTGGCGAGGTCCAAGGGGCAACGCCCTTGGCTAGGTAGAAATGAAAATTTTATTATTTTTACCCTGTAAGTTAACGTAAAATTCATTTTCGGATGAATTTTATACCCAAAAAGTCAAATTTCAAACACAGCCCATGTCGTGTTCACGACACTGGCTCGCGCTCGTGACTTGTGCCCACCAAGAAACAGAAAGCCTGGATGTTAAAGTCATCACGGTGACACACCTTTATTTTAACAACGTTATAGTTTCTATTGACGGTAAGAATTGACCGTTGGACGAAAATAACTGAAAATACAGTTAGTTTTGGATAGATATATATAATTTTCTTGGTGAAAGAATACACAAACGAAAAGAGATTCATTGACAAAACACATCATGGTTCATATCATTTACAATAGATAATTCATTCTCTGTTCTTGCTTCTCTGATTATATCCGATTGAACATTTGTAGATACGCCAAATAAGTTTCAATCTGAAAATTTTCGTCACGATTTCAGAAATTTCTAACTATTCCCTTTACTCCCCAACAATACACGTCCCCAAGTTTTGAGGTATTTTAATCCTCTTGTATAAGAAGATTGGTTGTATTTATATATTTTTCAAAAGAGCAACCAACGCGGCCACCTAGGTGTGATTTTTTAGAACCGCTCAATGGCTTTATATAATCGAGCTGTTTTAGACGGTCAAAATGCAGAATAGTGTTCCCAAAAGCCTAGAAAGGTATTGTCAAAGTCTATAAATGTGTTGCTACATGAATTTTCAATTTTATTATATAAAAATTTATTTGTTAATTAAATTTATTATTTTGAGTCATTAAAAAATATTAATAATTCAAAAATACTAATCCACCTATTCTTTGATTAATCCCCGTCTATATATATAGCTACACTTCTAAAAACTGTAATCAAAATTTTGAAAGACTAAAATAAGTTGCGGGAAACACGAACATCAAGTCGAAAATCTATACGACATGTATAAAACAATTATACAAATGATATACACAATGTATAAAAAGTTATAGGCTTTTTAAGTTTTGGTATAAAATTAGTACAAGTTATTTAAAAAAATTATATAAATTATAAAAGGTGTAAGAAAATTTAAAAAATACTTTTAGCATTCTCGTGGACGATAATGTGCTGATGAGAGCTATTGTCACGTATGCTCTAAGGAAGAAGGAAAAGAACTGATTGACAATTGCAGCTTTTTTTCATTCTCAAATAGCCAGTCACTAAGTATGTAAAACTTTTTATTAAAGAGCTTGCCAACCACTTATTAAAGAGCTGCCAAACACCTAGAGTACATAAAAAAAAAAAAACAATCTTCTACCTATTTTGCTTTCTTATCTGTGGATCCTCTCACGTACAACTAGAGCATCAGAATATGGATATTTATCATTAGCATCACGTTGCATGGTCTGCGATATGACCTTGAGATTGTTTGAAAAGTAATCCCCGTAAATATGCTAGAAGCGAGTAAAGAAGTTGATTCACTCATGCCCAATTCTCTACATAATATAATAAAAGGGACCTCATGAAGCCATGAAACTGATGTTGCTAGCCATTGATTGCACAATTTTGGTACCCTAAGTATAGAGTCAGATTTCCCTCATTTCCAACTATCTGCTCAATGTCTTTAAAGACACTTTTGAATTCGCCACGGTGGATACTATGACGAATCCAGAAATTGTAATCTTTGGGGTAATGTACAAATAAATTTTTATTTTGACGTATGTAAATTGATATTTAAATTAATAGTATCAAGACTCAAAATCGTTTAATTTTCGTATATGGAAATTTGTATTTTAAAACCTATAAAATTGATAACAAAGAAAAAAATCAATGTTAATTGAAATCTGAATTTTAGATTAGTTAATTATTTAAATTGAACTTTTGGTTTAAGTCTTCACAACAAAACAAACAGATTCGTTGCTATAAACTGCTAGTTATAGAGAAAATATATTCAGAAAACTAAGTGAAAAACTCAATTTGAGACATCAGAATTGTGATAAAAAATCTCAATCTCAATTTGTTATTGTTTAATCTTTTTCAGATTTCAAATATTGTGCTTATTTAATAAATAAAATCAATCTTACTCCAATAACCATTATTCTATTGAAGTTGCTAGCTACGGTTCACCTTAAACTATAGTAACTTCAATATTTGGGGTTGGGAATGAAGCAAGTTTGGCGCTTTATTCCCACTTTAATCTCACATTTGAAATTGGACTGGAGATGTCAATGATAAATCATTTATAGAAAATTTGTAGAGTCCATGGACCCCACTTTTATCAATGTGAATTCGCCACTAGGTGGATATGCAAAGATGGCAGACTCGTATGATTTGCAACAAAAAATGCAGAACTGCGAAGATCGTGCTGATACATACCTTACAAAATACAGGTGGATTAGTAACATTCTCAACTAGCTGAGAAGCTAGCCCATTTGTAATGTGTCCCCAAAACCATCTAGCTAAGTCGGTAGTTTATTATTTAAGTTATTATTGTAGTTCTTGGTAGTTAAATGCTACAGAAGTTTATTAAGGCAACTTCATTTCAATATTTGTATTATCTATGCTTCTAGACGTTTCCCAAAAATCTGTAATTGTGACAAAATTTGCCTAGAATTGACTATTGCTTCCAGTTTAACATTATTTGTGTTAGTTATGTTTAGATGAATACATTTAATCATATTGTAACAGAGCCTAATTTTGTTGATTAAATACTACATATTTGTTTGAAATTATACATCAAATGCTTTCTTGATGCTGGAAATAAATGCGAGAAAAAATAATTGAAAAATAGCATTTAGTAAAATTTAAATGGGAGATATGCGTGAAAGGATAAAGGGTTAAGACTACAACATATTATATCATGTGATACAATTAACTAGGGGTCAAAAATTAAATATTGTTTCGCAATTAAGGTTTTTCACCATCCATAAGGTTTCAATGATATTCAGTCTACTCTCGCATATTTAACATGTGTTACCAACTGAGCTATACACCATTGTATAATGATTGGTTTTAGTCTTTGATATGTAAAATATAAAATTTAAGTCTTTATCCATTAGGAAATGTACCAAATGACAATAGACGTATATAAATGAATAAACAGAGAATCTGAAATAATTGTTATTGTTGTCATCATGGGAAAAGGAAATGATAAGTGAAAATGTGGCTAAAAAGTGTTGAAAAAACTTTATTATGTCTGAATATGAGATGTCTCTTTCAAATATTACTATCTTTTTGTATTTGTGTGTTCATTACAACCTTGAATCCAGCCAAAGCTTGATGTCAAAAACTATTATGAATTCAGCTTTTATTTAATAAAATGCAAATTACTCCCTAAATTTGGAATCTTTTATTTATTATCTTTCTAGACATTCAAATAAACCTTCAAACCCCCTAAATTTGATAAAGTGAACCTTCAAGTTCCCTCTTGATCATATAGATATTAGTTAGTTCATGAAAATGGAATGCCCATATGAATTGTGTATCCATAAATACATATTTCATTAAAGTTATGTGTTCGTTAAAAAGGTTTGAAGATTTAATTATGGCAAGTTGAGGGGGTTCATATATTCAGTTGTGCCAAATTTAGAGATTAGAGGTTCACTTGTGCCAATTTCAGGAAGTTCAGATGTTCATTTGGAAGTTTAAAAGTTACCAAGTTTAGGAGGTTTAATATGTATTTTGCTTAAATAAAATATATTGGGAAAAAAAAACCATAAACGAAGCAATGTAATCATGTAAAATTAAGTTAATTTCTGTAGCAGGTCAAGCTTGGAACAACACCTCACATGGTTAGGTACTTATATTACATGATTGCTATCAAATAATTTGAAGGTTATTCTCAAGCAGTATAAAATAACATAGTTTAACGAAACCATGTATATATAAATATACGCACAAATACTTATAACTACACCAATTGTAGACTAACTAGGTAAGCTTCTACAAACTACACGTAACAAAGTTCATTGGCACAGAAAGAAGTGAAGTTGGAATGCTGTACCTGTTTTTAAGTCCCTTTTGAGTCCCCCCATTTAGCATTTGACACTTATTTTAATTGTTAAAAATAGAAGAGAAATAGAAAAATAATATGCATGAAACACTGAATGGAGTGATATATATTTTTTTGGAAAATTAAAATATTTATTGCATTGAATTATTTGATATTACCACAGTTACCTCTTTATGGATGACGAAATTGTTAAAAGAAATAACCAATAAGAAAAAAAGTAAAGATAATCAGCATTTCAATTTGGACAAAGTCAACCTGTAATTATGAATACTTTTTTAATTTTTTTTCCAAAAAAGAAACAATTAGGAAAAAGTAACCGAACCAATGAATAAAATACATATTAAAGTAAGTACACAGAACCATTTCTCTTCTTGAATTTTTCTTTTGGTTACATAATTCTTTATTTTACATGCGACAACTATATATAATTATATATTGCAGTCGAATAGACTATATATATATATATATATATATATATATATATATATATATATATATATATATATATATATATATATATATATTTGTGTCGAATGGTTAGGAAAGGTATTAGAAGGGTGAATAGTATTTTTGAAGCTTCCCTTTAAGGTTTAAAATTTTTTATTACTTTAAATGAGTTTTTGCTCAATCGCAGATAAACTCATTCCAGTAAAGTAAATGTTCAAAAATTAAATTGAAAATAATTAAAGAGCAGAGTTAGAGAGATGGAGACTCAGCGGATTTTTTCTTGGTTCGACAACCCTTTGCCTAGTCTAGTCCTCAAGTCAACTGACTTGAGATTTTCCTTTCTCTTTTGTTTTCTTTTCGGCAGAAAACAAGTCCGATGATACTTTTTACGGGCTCAAGTATCAAGCCTTATGACTGTTGTTTTTCGAGGATCAACAACCAAACCTTTTCACCATTATTTTTGCGGGCTTAACAACAAAACCATACAATTCTAATTGATGGTATTTGTGTTGCAGGAACTCAAGAAGAAGTTCTCTTTGAATGCACTAGAAGAATTGCAGGGAAGACAAATCTAGTTGAAACTCGTAGCATATAAAAATTGTTGTTAGTCTTCCATGTTTCAACTTTCAAACTAATGGCTTTTTATAACTGATGCAAGAGTAGCTGTTGGAGATTTGGGTCTTACCACCTTTTAAAAAATATGCCCGTTGAGAGGGGTGGTATGTGGTACTTACCAACTTTTTGGTTTCTGCTCTTGTGGTACTTACCACCTGTGGTACTCACCACTTGTGGTACTTACCACCTTCACTCACCACTTTCTGTTACTTGCCACTTCTGCTACTTACCACCTTTTTATCCACATCAGCTTTTGTCTTCCATTCTTCCATTTTGTAACTTCTTCCTTAAAATATATTTTATGTAAATTAACACAAATATGTATATGTATTAATTTATCAAAAATATATTATAGTTGCTTTGTCGATTTCATCTACTTGTTGTAATCATCAAAACTTAGACTCAACAATCTCCCCCTTTTTTATGATTACAACCCTTGTTGATATATCTTAATGAGTGCATGAGGCAAATAGACAAAGACTTCTCTTTCTTCTTTCACTTTCTTCTCCTTAGGGTTTTGAGAAATAATAGCAGTATAAGCTCCCCCTGAATATATGATCCATTGTACCAATAAATTTCAGTTGATAATTTCTCAAGATATATCAACTTCATTATTTTCTCTCCCTTTGAAATCGTCAAAGAGAACAAGGGGATGGATTGAGTTTCTCAAAGCAGACCCATGAATAAAAATGTGTCAGCCTCTTATGTTTCGGATTTTGGGTATGTAAAGGAATAAGAGACCTTTGGTTAAGTAAGGTAGGAGAGAGAGTAAAAGGGTTTTGGGTAAGTAAAGTAGGGAAAGAGGCATTTGGGTAAGTATGGGAGATAATCATTACGGTTTGTGTGAGGAAAGAGGTATGGGGGTTAGTGAACAAAGTGGAGAGTTTGATCATGTCAGAGGTTGTGTTGTTTCTCCCAAGATGAAACATAGGTTGTTTCCTCTGAAAGGGTAATCCATTGCAATCACCAAACCAACTCAAGGTATTATCTCTTTTCCTTGATTTCATTTTTCAATACCACAAGAAGACTCCATTACTGAACCCATATTGTCTCTTCAATGAAACGAGGATATATTGAATCAAATTTTGAAGAAGCTTGCATGTGCTAATTTTGAAAAGGTTTGTGTACTGACCGTGAATTCTTCATTCTTAGTTATTGATTTTTGTTCCAGCATCTACTTATCAGATTTGTTCACAATTTTCTTCTCGTTTTGCAGGTTAAAAAATTTGATGGGATAAAATATGAGTCAAAGATAAGTAGTCCCATGAAAATACTTCTAAGCTTCCTTAATTTTCCTAGATTTTTTATAATTGGTGAGGTTTTGGGGTGTAGGTAAAAACGAATTCGAGTAATAACTGCCAAAAATGGATGGAGCTTTTGAGGAACAGAGAGAAAGGATTTCTTAAAAATAGGTATGCTCTGAAAAAAGTAGAGCAATATTGAGAATTTTAATGGCTTGTTCTGCTTAGAAGAGGCGAAATGTAATTTCTGGAATTTTGATAATGGAACTGAAATTTTGGAAGATTTTGATTGTTAACTAATCAATTGACATTTTTTAATTACAATCCAACCCAATAGCAAAGACTTACTTGCCTTTGCGTAACTAAGACTTGTAAACAAAGCAGTTTTTGAATTAGTTATTTTTCTCAAGAAAGATTAATAATCCCAATTTTCATTCTCAACTCAGTAAATTGATTTTCACTCAAGGGTTTTATGAAAATATCTGCAATCTTCTCATTTGCTGAAATGAATTCCAGAATAATATCACCTTTTTGTGCACGATCTCTGATAAAATGATGTTTAATGTCTATGTGCTTTATCCTTGAATGTTGAATTGGGTTCTTCACCAAATTTATAGCGCTTGCATTATCACATCTTATGGGGATACGATCAAATTTCATGCCATAATCTTCTAAGTGTTGTTTCATCCATAAAATTTGTGCAACACGACTGCTTGCGGCTACATATTCTGCTCTAGTAGTTGAAATTGCTATTGTTGCTTGCTTTTCACTTGACCATGAAGCTAGAGCTTCTCCTAGGAATTGACAGGTAATGGAAGTGCTTTTTCTTTCCAATTTGTATCCAACATAATCAGCATCACTGTAACATACAAGATCTAAACTTGTACCTTTTGGGTACCAAATCACAATTTCTTGAGTACCACTTAGATATTTAAGAATTCTATTAACAACTTTTAAGTGGGATTCTTTGGGTTTATCTTTAAATTGAGCACATAAGCAAACACTAATTTGAATGTCGGGTCTACAAGAGATAAGTAAAGCAAAGATCCAATCATATCTCGATATTTCTTAGTGTCTATAATTTTACCTTTAGGATCCTCATCTAGTGTGATAGATGTGCTAATTGGTGTTTTAGCACTTTTTGAATTCTACATTCCTATTTCTTAATGAGCTCCCTAGTATACTTTGATTGAAAAATAAATGTCCATTTCTTCCCTTATTTGATTTTTAGGCCAAGAAAGAAGGACCCATCATTTCAAATTCATTTCTCATTTTTTTGTGAGAATTCCTTGCACAACAAATCATTAGTAGAACCAAATATAATACTATCAACATAACTTTGAACTTCTTTATATACTTTATAAATAATGTTGTATCAACTTACCTCTAGAGAAGCCTTTAGAGAGTAAGAATAAACTTAACCTTTCCTATCATGCTCTAGATGCTTTTTTGAGGCCATATAGTACTTTTGTAAGTTTGTAGACATAATCTGGATGTTGACTGTCCTCAAAACCTGGTGGTTGCTTGTTCACCACTTTTCTACTGATAAGTTTAATAGTTTGTTCACAAGATTCGGCTATATATCAACAGTGCCAAAAACTTGTTCACGAAAAATATAGGTGTTGTCAGTACCTCTTATCAAATAGAAAAATGATGATAGCTGCAAGTATACAGTTGCAATGTAATTTTAAAAGATATTGATCCCACAGGGAATGACTAGTTCTAAAGATCGATAAGGAAGATAAAATAAAGAAAATAAAATATAGTAAAATAAAGGTTAGGAAAGAAGGATTAGAATGAAAAATGAGTAAATGTAGGTATGAAAGATTAGAGAACCTAAATATATAGATTTTCCCTATGAAATAAGGATAGCAGAGAAAGCATATAAGTTCAACAAAGATGTTACGATTCACTAAACTAATCTAACAGACTCGGTTCTAAATACCCAGATGTTCAATTATTCATCGCAGAGCAACACATGAAATGACTTTTCTAAACCTAGCGCAAACAAATTAAGACAATTATATAAACTTGGACAAAGTCAATACTATGCTTAGTACGGGTCGCTCTCACATAGCCATATTTAGCAAGTTACCATTCCAAAAATGTTGGCTCACTAAACAGCGTTATATTACAGATCCAGTGATTATATACTATATCATTAGCCCTGAAACTACTCTTAAAATTAACTCCAATGCATATAACTTGATTAACATAAAAGACTTAACACGAAATATGCATTATGACACATAGACATATCATAAACTTCAAAATAGAAAGTATAAGCAGAAAGCAAAGCAAAGTTGTAAGGTATGCAAGTGAAAGCTAAATTTGATCAAACCGTATCCACTCTTTAATGGGAGTCGTCAATTCCCGCAATTCCTGCGTCTGCTTTGAATTCGGTCTCGGCCCGTACAAAACCTCTACTAGGATGCTATTCTTTGGGAATATCAAACAAACGAATATTGAAGAATGAAAACTTTTATTGATAAGTGATTTGCAAGTACACTTATACAGTAATCGCTCGAGAATATAGAGAAATCTAGTGATCGAAACAAGGATTCGAATCACTTAAACATTTTCTCGCTAACACTGATGAACGTAGCGAACTCTCTATCTATACACACATTATATTTCTCTCATGCACTCTAATATTTTCCCTCTCTGGTTGCCCAGACTATGATGCACTATGATGCACCCCACTGCACGAAATTTTTGAAGTTTGGAGCCTTATTTATAGAGTTCGAAGGGTTGCGTCTATCCAAACGAAGGGTTGTGTCCATTGGTGAAAGATTGCATCCCTTATTGTGATTGGTTGAGAAGTTTTGATTTAATCCATAATAGATAGGCATCGTTTCATGATTGGTTGACTTCATATAAGTGTCTTTTCATTGGTAGTTGATGGCGATTGATCATGCTTATTTGGCGGTTGGTAGTTATGAAGATTAAACCAGAAAACCATCCAAGTCACAACGGCGATATACATGTCGCGACCGTGAATCTTTGATTGGCAAAATTCTGTTCTAAAGAAGAATAAGTCGTGACCGTGAATGGCTGTCGTGACTGTGAAATGCATTTTTTTCAGAATTCTCCTTGCAACTTCACCGATCTTTGACAGCTTCGAACCTAAGCCAAATCTTTGAGTTCCATGCATCTTTTTGCAGCTTTTTCACTCTATTTTCATAGAATTCCACTTTAGATCATTTTACTTCCAAGATTTACCTAATATCTGCATTTGCATAAAAAAATAACTACATACCACATGAAATCTTTTATATGAAGTATAAAAATGACTTAAAATATAGTGTTTAGTGTGTAAAATTATAATGATAATAAGTGTAATTATACACTTATCATTACTTCACATAGAATTCTTCATTGATGTAACCATTTAAGAATGCACTCTTAACATCCATTTGATATAACTTGAAATCTTTATGGCATGCAAAGGCACATAGCATTCTTATTGCTTCAAGTCTAGCAACCAGAGTAAAAGTTTCATCATAGTCAATGCCTTCTTGTTTTTCGTATCCTTTAGCTACCAATCTAGCGTTATTTCGCACCACTTTTTCAAGTTTGTCTAATTTGTTTTGAGAGACCCGCTTGGTTCCAATCAAGGATTGATTTTTAGGCTTTGGAACAAGTTCCCAAACATTATTTCGTTTAAATTGATCAAGCTCTTCTTGCATTGCTAGCATCCAACTTTTATCATTTTCGGCTTCTTTGAAGTTCTTTGGTTCTAATTCGGAAATAAAAGCAACATTTCCAAATTATTCTCTTAATTGTGCTCTTGTCATCATCTTCTCTGAAGGATTATCAATAATATTATCTTTTGAATGATATTTGTGATATATAAACACTTTTGATAGATCATCATATTGATTTTCTTGCACTTGTAAATCTTGAATATTGTGTTCAACTTAATCACGAAAGTTCACATTTTCTTGCAGGGCACTAGTGGAAAAATGGTCTATTGGATCGCTTCATTCGGATCGGTTTTAGGAAACCGATCCAAAAGATCATACATTTAGATTGGTTTTGAGAAAACCGATCCAAATATTAGTTAATGCATTTGAGGATGTTTCCGGCTTCTTTATCAGAAACAATTTCGCATTTTTTACCTCGGTTAGAAGAAGTATTTTTGCTTCGATTTATAGCAACCGCAGGGTAAAAAAATCATTTGCATCGGTTTGACTTGAAACCGATGGAAATGCACAAAGAAGCCAAAAATAAAAAATAGAGAGGAGAGGGAAAAAGAAAATAATAAAAAAAATAAACATGACGCAAACCACTACCACTATTTAACCTAAATAATTTAAGACCCATCTGTAGAAAATTCCTCTCGCTTACTTCAACTCAATTCACTGTCTCTCTTGATTTTCCACCGTGTCATCGCTTGTGCTTCTCTTCACCGTCCTGTTCCACCACCAGCTTCTCTCCAGCCCTTTCTCGGTCATAAGCTCCTCGCGCCTCCAGCAGAACTAAAAACTCTCTCCCTCTCCTCTATTAATTCTTATGCTGGTTGCTCTTGGTCGCCACTCCTTCTAGGTCACCATTCATCCTTTATTCAGATATGTATGTTTGTTCCTCAAACTATCGATCATGTTTTTTCAATTACTTTGCTATATATGTACTTCGATTATTCCTCCTACAAGGTAAAATCTCATTAGGTACTAGATTAGGTTTTTTAAATCATTTGATATAAATATTTTGAGCTTTTGTGTTCAATTGATTCAGTGTCTATATCTTAATTGCACTAAGTTTTAGAATAAAGATATAGGGTCTTGTTGTTATGATTTGTTAATTTGCACACAATGTCCAGACTATTAGCAGAGTACACTTTTTTAAAAACAAAATAGCTTTAGGATTTCGAATAAGATGATAGTCACATGTTTCATAATGCTTTTCTGTTACAGATGAACTTAAAGAGACTTTGGTCGATCTAGATGAGGAGCCTGAGATTGTCCCTGGGGAGCAAGGAGTTTTTAGGTAACCATTGTCTAATCATACTTAGACTGTTTAGCTGATGAAGAAGTTGTAAAAATTGATTGCATGTGTTCGATTTTCAGGTTGCTCGCCATCCAGATGCTGTCAATGATTACATTTACAGGAATAGTTGGTTGTGCTGACTTAAAAGTAAAGCTTCTACTTTTTGTTTATTATTTATTCTATATTTGAATCAGATAAAAACAAAAAGAGATACTCTAGAACAGATGATTAGCTTTATTTTTGTGCTAGTTCAATTGCATATAATTTAGCATATTGCAATTAGTAACTAAATAGGTGAATCACCTAAACTTTGTTTTGTATGTTTAGCCTATGGTGGCTGCAATCTATAAAGCACGGCAACTCCTAATCATAAACATTTCCCGTTTTCGTATTCGTGCCGGAAACCTGAAATCACGTTATATTTTGTGTTTCTAGTTTGCGTTTCCACAATAGGGAAACATTTTTCGTTACCGTTTCTGTGCTACCTTAGCTGCTATAGAAGCTGGATAGGACATATGCTTGGCCAAAAAAGAGATTTCAATTGCAATAGGTACTTTGTTCCTTCTTCTTGCTCAAAAGTGCAATGTGAAAATTCTTCCTGCTGATTCGAAGAACTCTGCAATATTTCATGTATGAGAATATATCTAAGTTGCTGATGGCAATGTGTGGTGGCCTAGAAATACATGGAGATCTCTAATGCTTCTTCTGCATTTGAGTTCTACTGTAATTGACCATCTTACCTGTTGTCCTTTTTTTTATGATCATAAGTTTTTATTCCTATCTTCAGTGTGTATTCAAGGCTTGCCTGAGGGTGCACTTAGACACATTATATTAATTGCTTATGGTGGAGCTTTCAAGTGTGAGATTTTAAATTAAGCTGTGATCTTAATTTTTTATGCTTAAAACAAGCTTTGCACACCTTGTATGTTCTTTTGTTTGAAAAATTCAAAGGCATCCTGAGGTGTAAATATCTCTTGTATGCTATCAGCAGAGAATTATGTGATCTTAATTTTTTATGCTTAAAACAAGCTTTGCACACCCTATACGTTCTTTTGTTTGAAAAATTCAAAGGCATCTTGAGGTGTAAAAGGCATCTTGAGGTGTAAATATTTCTTGTATGCTATCAGCAAAGAACTACAAGGAATGGGAAGCTAATAACTAATATTACTAATCTAAAAAAAACATTGATATATTTTTATGTGAATTATTTGTATTATTTTTATGAATATATTTTTCACTTTTCGAATGTTACAATATAAGGCTTTGCCTTTAGTTTCAGAAAACTAATTTATCATCTAATAACAATTTTCCTTTAGGTTAACTTGTTGACTGAAGCGCATGGCTTGTTAACCCTTCTATTTGTCATTAGTTATAGCATGATAAGTGACTTACCTAATGCAAAGTGAACCTCTGGACATATATGCTAATTATGTTATTCATAGAATAAATACATATCCTCTACCATGCCTTTTTCCCTTCAAGTCGAATTAAGAGATTATGAGGAACATCTAGCTTTTAACATCACATTTAAGAAATCTTCTTCTGGTTCAATTTATATTCATACCGATTATGATCGATTGATCTCCTA
>CATIWQ010401092.1:0-12158 GCA_949673415.1 Euphorbia schlechtendalii
CTTTGGAGCTGTTTGATTCTACCGTTAGCCTATCCTTGTACATCACATTCTCATTGAATATCACATCTCTGCTTTTGATAATCTTCAGATTTTCATAATCCCAAAATCGGTAACCAAATTCATCACCACCATATCCAACAAAGACACATTTGTTAGATTTGGCATCAAGCTTGCTTCTTTGAGTACAATCAATATGCACATAAGAAATACAACCAAAACACCTTCAAGTGTGAAAGGTTTATCTCTTTTCCGCTCCAAAGCACCTCCAGTATTTCTCCATCCAAAGGTATTGAAGGTCCACGATTGATCAAGTAAGTTACAGTGTTGACAGCTTCAGTCCATAACATCTTGGGCAAACCACCATGTATCCTCATGCTTCTAGCACGTTCATTCAGAGTTCTGTTCATGCGCTCAGCTATGCCATTCAGCTGCGGTGTCATTGGAATTGTCTTCTCCATCTTGATACCATTTTCTGCGCAAAAATCTTTGAACTTTTTATCTCCGTACTTTCCTCCATTGCCTGACTTCAACTACTTGACTTTTAAGTCAGTTTCATTTTCCACCATGGCCTTTCATTTTCTGAACGTATCAAAAACTTTTGATTTCTTCTTCAGAAAATAAACTCACACCTTCCTTGTTGAATCATCAATGAAGGTGACATAATACAATGAGCCTGCTAAGGATGTAACTGGAGATGGTCCCCAAACATTAGTGTGGACCAACTCAAACTTCTCCGCCTTAGGTGTTTTGCCAGTCTTTATGAAAGTGACTTTCTTTTGTTTCACAAAGATGCAATCTTCACATAAGCTTAAGTCTACACTTTTCAACTATGGCAACTTTCCCTTTGATAAAAGTGTCTTCATCCCTTTCTCGCTCATATGGCCAAGCCTCTGGTGCCATAGATCTGAATCAACATTTGCTAGTGCAATGATGTTCTCTATGTTATTAAAGGTGACCTAGAGAGTACCGGTTTTCTTACCACGAGCAATGATGAGTGCTCCTTTGGTAATCTTCCATTCGCAACTAGTGAAGGTTATTGTATAACCTTCTGCATCTAGCTTTCCAATGGAGATCAAATTCCTTTTGAGACCAGGAATATGTCTCACTTCTTGAAGCTTCCAAGAAGTTCCGTTTGGCAACTTTAATCGAACATCGCCTTTTCCCACGATCTTTAAGGTTTCATCGTCTGCTAGATGAACCTTCCCGAAATCACCACTGACATAGTTCTCCATGATTTCACGACATGGGGTAGCATGAAAAGATGCCCCTGAATCCAAAATTCAAGATTCAATTGGACTATTGATGCTTAAAATCATAGCGTCGCCTGCATCCTCCGCCATGTTTGCTGACTCCTTTGCTCTACCATTTTTCTTTGGTGTTTTGCAATCCTTCTTGAAATGGCCCTTGTTACCACAATTGTAACACTTCAAATCTTTCTTTGATTTAGATTTGCCCCTTCTAGATTTTGATCTGCTGGAATCTGAAATCCTATCTAGAGTTCGCACTCTAGACTCCGTGTGTAGAGCTGAAGAGGTTGATGCTTCCCCCAATTCTCTTCCCCGAATTTCTTCACTCAGCAACAGATCTCATACATCGTTGAATTTTAACTTCGTACTATTCGCCGAACTGCTGACTACTGTAACTGTAGTGTTCCAGCTGTCTGGTAGAGATGACAAGAGAATTAAAGCACGAACTTCATCATCAAATTCAGTTTCTACCGAACTTAACATGGTTGTGACTATGTTAAGTTCATTCAGATGTTGGGCCACCGATGCCCTTTTCGCCATCCATAGGTTGAATAATCACCTCATCAGGTGAACTTTATTTGTAGCGGATGGCTTTTCATAGACATTAGCAAGAGCCACCATTAGATCCATTGTGGTCTTTTCCTTGACTATATTGAAAGCAACATTTCGGGATAATGTCAACCGAACAACACCTAGGGCTTGTCTATCGAGAAGTTTCCACTCTTCATCCTTCATTCCCTCTAGTTTGGTTTTCAAGAGAGGTTGATATAGCTTTTTCTGATACAGATAATCCTCAATCTGCGTTTTCCAAAAGCCAAAATCTAAACAATCAAATTTTTCGATTTTAACTGTTCCTTCGTCTGTGGCCATCGCTCCCACTCAAATCTGGACTACCAAAATTAGTTCTTTTCTGATGTAGAAGATCAGACTAAGCTGTAACCATAGAGCATACTAAGAAATAACCTTGGCTCGGATACCAGTTGTTGGGTAATAAGCGCGGTAATTCCTGTACTACCAGATTAATGGGTAAATGAAAAATAACAGCGGAAAAATAACACAATATTTGATAACGAAGTTCGACCAATTTCGCCTACCTCTCCGGAGCTGCTACGAACTTTATTTATGGAGAAAAGTTACACAGTGCTTACAAAAACACTCACCTCACATCCAATAATCTCTGAGAATTTTTAGAGAAATTAAAAAAAAAATCCTTAATAGATGTAATCAAAAGCGCAAAAATTACTGGACTTAATTTTTGCTAGACCCGCTTTTGACCTTCCTCTCTACTAATTTTTCTCTAACTCCCTAAATGCTCTCAAGCTCTCTCTTTACTTAAAACTCTCAATTTTTTTTTTGTGATGGTTTAATAGCTTAACAATGATGCCTATTTATAGTGAATAATGGTGGGAAAAAAACAAGAGAAAATTTCAGCAGCTAACTAAGTTACTTGACACCATCCAATGAAAATGCAAATTGCATTTCCATGTGCAGCAATTTCAATTCTAATTTGCTATCTCTTTTCTTGCCCACTTTATTGAAATCCTTGTATTATTGTTGACTATCAAAACAGATTTTTGTTAATGAAATCCAATATTGTTTTATGATTTACAACGTAGTAAATTGCATAATTTATCTTAATGATGATATGTATCTTTCTTAATTGAAAATATCCAAAACTACATAAATATATAGATATAGAGAGGGCATATAGAAAAAATATTGACAAATTCCTTTTTTATAAGCTTTTGCATTTTATTATTGTGATCACCAATATTTATTGTTTGGATAAGCTTTAGCATGAGCTGTTATATATTTGCAATGAAAGGGCTTTGTCATATGCGGTAGTAGTTGCGTTTTTATAAATGCCAAGGGCTATATATAATACACTATGTAGTATGCTTTTATTAGCTTATATCTACCAAAATATTTATATATGTCAATTCATAAAATAAACCTAGTAATATGATAGCATCACTCTGTGCCTTTCTACCCAGAAAATAAGGACCAAAAAGGTTTAAACATTACTTTTTTTAATGCCTTTTTCTGTTTGAGATTGCTTACAGAATTTTATTTTGTATGTTTTATTTTTTGTCATGGGTTAGAGAAGTTCACTTGCTCCTCAACTTTTTTATTCTTTTGGAAACTTGAATCTTCAAAGTTAATGCATTATAATTAAGGAAGTTAATATTATTAATACCGGTAATTTTTTTTATACGACATATGAGCAGAGGAGAGTAAATCTCGTTTCTGTGCAATAGAATTTTTTATCTTTCATTTTCCAAATATTTTACACTATAACTAATTTTCAACACTATTGTAGCATTTCGAATGAAAAATATACGTTGAAATGAAGTATAACTGATAATCCACACCAATTTTCACTTAATCTATTCTATTTACCGTCAATTAAAAAAATTTAACAAATTGATACTATATGATAAAACAAAAATCAATTGTTATGTTCTCCATTTCCAAGAGAGGGAATTCCATGTAATTGAAAAACATGAAGAAAGCAGAATAAATTCACAAAATTAAGGTCTATTTTACTTTTATATGTAATTGAACAAACGGTTTCATTATTATGATATCAAAGCATCATCGACCTAAAGATCGAGGGTTCAAAATTTAATAACTGCATTTATTGAATTAAATTTCAACACATAGTAAAATGAATCTGTTTTATACTCACTCGAACTCAAACTCAAAGGACATTCTAGCCCAATAATAACATATGAATTATGATAGTGTCTTACCTACTGTTGCATGACATAATTGACTTTAAAAGTTAAAATTAATAACTTCATCAACAACAAACAATGAACAAAATCATAAAACTGAATAATACTAAATAACTTCGGTATGATTACGTTCGGTTCAATTTAATTCAATTTTGATAGTAAAAAAGTATGTGTGGGTGGATGGCTTTCCGTGCATGCGAGTGAGGTGCATAGACTAATCATAATTGAGTTGAAATTCCTATAGAAGGCAAAATGGCTGTGAGGCCATCTCCACAATTATAATGTTTTTCTGTGTATATTATATGATGATTAATGTTTGGACTTGTATTGCCCTTTTAAACCACCTTCTTTATCCCCCACTCTACTTTTATTTTCCTCTCTTAAAAGGAAAACTAAATTGATAACCCATTTTTTTAATATAGATTTAGCTAGGCATATCTTATAACATCTCAATTTCTCATTCTCATTTTAGCAATACTTATCTCATATCTCTTTTCTAACGATGGATGATTCTAATAATAATCGAATTAATCCTATTATGTTTTTATTTCAGATATTTTGTTTTTATTTTAGATATTCTTTTCCTTCATAATTGTTTTTTAACTTGAAGGCTATAAGGTAACTCCAGTGATTTTCCATTTTAAGAATTTCTTCAAAATGGGGAATGATCAAGTCCAACCATTTCCCATATTACATATCCTCAAAACAGGGTTCCCTATATATGGAAATCCCAAAATGAGTAATGATTATTATATTAATATATTTTTTAGTTTTGATTTATTTTAATACGTTTAATACTTTTTTGATTATTGGAAATGAATTTGATGTAAGGAAATTAATATAATAATAATAAAATATTATTACTTTATAGGAATCTGAAACGAAGAATGTTTATTTTTTCGATGTTTTTACAAGTTGTTGGGGTTAAGGATATTTATAAAATATTTAAAATTGGTATTGGATCTGACATGTCAACTACTCTTCGGTGAAATGATTATATGATGTATCAGTAGACTAGCTCATGAGATGGAATAAAAATAAATGAAAAAAAAATATAGCATATGATAAACTATGTATTTGTATTGAATTCATTGGAGTTATTCTTAGCTGATTTTTCTTATGAAATAGCTATTTATTTCATCTCCAAGTGAATAGTAATCTATTGCAAACAATCTATTATATTTCACATTCTTACATTCATTTATATTTTGTCTCATGGAATAGAAATTTCACAAACTAAACACCACCTCTAGACATGTATCATGTGTATAGATTTAAATTATTGTTCCTCCCAGTTAGAGTCCCTCATTACTAAAGCGATGTTAAGTCCTCTCGTAAGTCTCTTGCGACCTTAAGACTTGGACTGAAGTGGACTACATTAACATGATATTAGAAACTTGCTGTCTGTCAACAAATTTGCTAGAGGTTTCAAGGGCTTTTTTCATTTTACAATATTTTGAATTTTATTTTAGATCATATTAACATACAGTTTCATAAAACATCTTTTTAATAATAAAAATTTGGATTATACGTTTTTTTAATCTTTTTTGCTTTTACGTGAAAATATAAAAACAAAGCATACCGGTATAACAGTTGTATAAGAGTACTATAGGAGTTTTTTTAACCGTCATTCACAAAAAGGTCTTATTTGAGGTATATAAATGGTATTATGGTTCTATTCTCAATAAAAATAAGTCTTATACCATGGTATAAGACTTGTAAAAAAGATCTTTTTGTGAAATGTGTACCATGTATAAGACAAATTATAAGAGATCTTTGTACAAATAAAAACATCGTCTAAAATGAAAATAAAAATTAAACCAAAAATATTTCATTTTTGTTATAAAACCAAAAAAATCTGATTGTTTTTAGTATCTGGCTAACTTTCCCTTATTTTTGTTGTCAATCCGGTTCATTGGAGCTTTGCTATAACTACCAGATCTGAACCAGGTCGCATACCTGGTTATGGTGGGCGAGTCTCTAAAAGAGATTTTTTTACATTAATGAGGGTCGAACTCAAGACATTATTTAAATGATACTACGCTCAAGTTGCTTAGCAATTGCAAAATTTCCTTTTGATTAGTTTGAAATTTTAGTCTCTTAATTTGTAACGTGCTTAGTTGCTTATAAAAAAAGGTGTATACAATTATTCACAATTAAACAAATCATGAGAAACATCAAGAGAATGACTAGAAGCTCCTAAATTGATTAGTCCTCATTTCAGATATATATATTTTTATTTCTGTCACAACAATTCCTATACAAAATAACTAGACCTGTTCACGGGCAGGGGTACCCGCCCGGCCCGTGCCCTTTTTAACGGGCCGGGTTTGGACACTTATTTTTTAAAAAAGTCCGGTCCGATCGCGAGCCCGTCGAAGCTCGAAGATTTATGGGCCGGGCTTGGTTTTTATATAAATATCCAAACCCGGCCCGAACCCAACCCTGCGAATAATTTTATTTATTTATTATATATTTATACATTAAATTTATAATTATTTTAAATTCCTATATTTTATCCTATTAAATTTGTATACTTGATTATAATATATGTTACTAAATATTAAAGATTTTATGTAAACAATGCAATTATATTAAAAATTTAAACATATTTTGATCTACTTTATATTTTTTTAACTTAGTTTAATAAAAAAATTTATAATAAAAAAAATATTCATGGGCTTGGGAATGACCTTGTATGGGCTTGGACCGGGTTTGGGTTAGCGTTTTTTGTAAAAAACCCGCCAAGCTCAGCCCGAACCCGGCCTAGCCCACCCGACGAACAGCTTTAAAAATAACGAAGGATTTAAAGAGATTGTAAATCATTCAATAGATATTGCTTTCAAAATAAATATTGTTTACTGCTTTTAGCCAAATGAAAAATTATTTTTAAAGATTCTTCTAAATAAGTATCTATCTTGACTCTGTTTAGCTTTGGATTCTTTGACCCTTTACCCCTAACCTCAATAAGGATTGATATCATATTCTTTTCATTTCTCACATGTTTGGAATTTTTCTTATTCAGGATAATAAGACAGTTAGAAAAGGTAAAAATATAAATCCTTGGAAGGGTAAAATCTAAGATAGGTACAAAAGTAAATGGTAAAGAACACAATGGGTGATATATAGTAGTTTTCTTGCACAAATGACAACTGCACAATAAGACATTTTTTTTTTTGCTTGAGTAAACAAAATGAAAAAAGATTACAAAAAGATGCTCTGTATATACATGAAAATGGAAATTATATTGGCACAGAAGTCCTTGGCTGGGATCAAGACTGGGATTTCCTTAACATTAATAATTTTATTTATAATATTGTAGTGAACTGGAGGGTACATATATGAATATATATTTTTTATTTTCTTAAAAGAAACAAAAGTAATAATGATATTAATGACTTAAAAAGAGAGTGGTTGAGTTGGGAAATGGAAGGCCTTAGAAGAAGATGGTCCACTGTGCAGTGCTACTGTAGTTATTTATCGAGGCCAGAGAAATAATAATGCTCTTCTATTTATCGCATTATCAACGTTTTCTGCCCCTGCTCTCTTGATTTTTAATTGTAATCGTGAATGGTGGATTTTCTAGGTCGGGGTAGATGAGGGATTTTCATAATACTGGAATTGATACGAAACAGTTATCCCTTATAATTTACAATAAATACAAACACATACAACGCGACACAAATTTCATCAAGCAAAAACAAGTTACGCTTAATTATATTTTTTATTTACTATCAATAATCTAATAGAAACAATTTAAACTTAAAATAAGGTGCCCAATAGAAATCAATTATCAATTATTAAATAAAGACTTCAAATCTTTTTTATATTAACTATTAATTAGAACTTGAACTATTACTAACTATAAGAATTTTTTTTCCTTAGGTATTATTTATTAATTTATAGTTTATATTCCCTTCATCTCATTTTAATCGTCTTTTTAACATTTTCATTCATTCTCATTAAATTATCTTTTTAATCTTTTCATTATTTCTCATTTTAATTATCATTTATTGATTTTTTCCTTTTTCATTTAATTTCTACTCTTATTAATAATAATCAATTTTCTTTCATATATTCAAGTGGTTTATATCATTCTTTCAAATTTATCCATATATATAACAATAAATTTATTTTACTATGTTTAAGAGTAATTAAGATGAAATGAAATTCTATTGATACTAAAAATAAGGAAAAATGCTTTAAAATGAAAGAGACTATTGTTAAATAATAAAAAAGGTTAATTTAATCTTTTTGAATCATTTCTTAATTATAGAGCAAACTTGTAAAATAAATTTAGCTATACTGATAAAAAAAATCTAATAATAGTTAATTTTATTAGAGAAATGATAAATCTCAGTAAAAAGAACGTAAATAAAAAAATTACTTCCATCCGTTAATAATTATGATGACAAAGAGAAAAGTTGTTAATTATCCGTCCAAAAAATTACACAACGTGAAGTCGTTTGTTCTCTTTTAAAAGCAGGGTACTTCAAATATTCGACTTTCAATAAAACTTTTATAAACAAGTAATTTTGATTGATAATTAGTTAAAAGTAAAATGGGTGAGCTTGAAATATCATTTTGTATGAGGGTGTCTCAATCTCCAATTCTCCATTATTAATTCGATAGATAATCACTACTTCCTCTTTTGATTTTTTTTTACTTACTAACTATTGATAGTAGTTGATTAATAATTGATTGTTTAATTTGGCTCAAGTGACTAATGGCTAATGAGTCCAAACCTAAAGCTAAACGTAGCATCAAAATCTACTTAAGTTGACTTTACCCTCACATAATTAATTACATTGTTGTCGTTTTGACTCCACAATAATCATACCCATATTTTGCCAGTCTAATGTCCTTTTCACTCTTCTAGCGGTTCATTTTGTTCGATGCAAGGCTGCCTCTAGAAAATTAAACTGTTTCATTTAATTTTAGAAAAATATATATCAGTCAAATTTTAGTAATAATTATAAGAGTTATTTTAATGATTTCATTTAATTTTAGAAAAATATATATCAGTCAAATTTAGTGATAACTATAAGAGATTTTTTAATTCATTTTGATAATTTCTCTCTCCATATGTATTACTTACAAGAGAGATTATAAATTTAATAGAATCATAAGTGGGTAATTAAAAAGGAGAATTGTTTAGTATAATAAAGTAAAAGATAAATCAGCCATTTAGTAATAAAGATTTTATTGGTTTTGGTGAAATTCCTAAAACAACATGCATAAAAAAATGAAAATTGTATAAAAAATGTACAGTTGGTAGTGATATTGCACGCTGCCTTCCTGTAATTGTTTATAGTGAGTAGTGACTCCATTTATCTTTATATATAATTATTTCTATTGTTAATCTAAAAAGTTATTGGGAATAAATGAATAATAATTAATGATATATTAGTGTGGTATAGATAGAGCCTTATAAAAGTCGATTGAATTTTGTTGGATTGACAACCTCACTGACAACCTCACTTGAATGCTTATTCAAGCAATCATGCTAAACATTCTCTAGGCTCACAAAGTCTTAGTATGATATCAGAGTAGATGAAGCATATTGGATTGATTGATATAAGTGGTATAAATCGAGCATTAACAAAAATCAATTGATTTGTGTTAGATATGCTCAACCTTACTTGAATGCTCACTTAATCTATCAAACCTAACACTCCATACCCAAAGAGTTTAACAATATACACATAGATGGAATTGAGTCCACATCACACCATGAAATGATGTTTAATATCATATTTGTTCACAACTATTTGTACCAAAAGATTAAGTTGACATACAAAGTTCTATTCAATTGTATATTATGTTTTATCACAATCTCGCAAGCGGGTATGCTTTTGAGCGTAAAGCGGATACAATACAGATTCAATCTTCCATATATTGATATTTAATTTAATAAAAGAAGTTTTTAAGGCATGAACCTTGATCTTTTAACTCCAAGAAAGCTCAAATATCATGTGATGAAACCATTAACTCAAAAACTAAAACTAACAGGTAATAATTAATTAGAAATCTTATATTATTCGTAACATCATTATTTGATAACTTAGTAAAATTTCACGAGGCACGCACCTTTCAAACATCTGAGAACCAGAAAAATTGGACCGCCCCAATGCATAGAAGAGACCAAGTCAATCTTATCATACTTGAAGGATTAGGTTAGACGGTAAGGTAATTAGCTCGAGGAAACTGCCTAGACCGCCTTCATCTGTGAAGGAACAAATACCAATATAGATTCCATCTCTTATGCTTTCACTGCAAGAAAAGCAATTTGTCTTTATCAAGACACTCCTTATTCAGGATCAAAATCTATCATATTTAAGAGATATTATCTGAATAGAAAAATAAGAAGTCATTAAAAACCTATATAAAGACTCTCTTGGGTAACCTTCAAAGGTACATTATTCTTAACTCTAAAACTCTTAACCTCCTCTCTTAACTTAAGCATCAGAGAGTCTATGTCAGTCACACGGCTAGTTCCCCATAGCAAACCAACCACCTTCGTGAGGAGATTGCGAGCAATAACATAATCAGAGATTGGCATGTAGCAACACATTCGTTTACCAATCTTTCAATGGTGCGGTGAGCGTAGACTGAATTTTGATCACTTTGATGAAAATTTCAGTTCATTGAAGAACATTAATCCTTCAGAAATAAAAATATCAGCTAGATAAATTATGTCCCAAGTTGGGAATGATGGCGAGATCAACACTTCTTAGGAGAGAACCACTAAGGCCACGATTCCACTCTCCCCATCATAATCATAATCTCTACCGTAGACACTTTTAAAAGAGGAGTGAGGATCATTCACACCTATACAAGGAAGGCAGAGAATCCTCTCAACGTGCCTCAATAGAAGTATAATATGCCCCCTGAAAAGCAAGAGCTATTTTAGGAAATCTATTATCAACAACTACAATAATTCTAGGCTAGTCTTTGGAGATCTAGATAAGACAAATTACAAGTTATTAAGCATGACACAAGGGTTGTGAGAAACCTCATTGATGACTTTGAAGTGGGCTCACAAGGCCACATGCCTCCTTACCTTTACTCTCATGTATCTCGCATGCGAGTCATACAACATTCCTTTGAGAGGGCGACACGAAGCGGTGGGCCGAGAGCGCGCGATTTCATAGGCACGGTCCACCGGGGAGTTTTGAAAAAGAAGAAGAAAAAAGCACCGGGTCTGGGACCCGAGAAAAAGGCGAAAACGTTTAAGATCGGTTCGAACCCGAATCCGCCGTCTCTTAGTGTGGAGTTACCACCTGGATTAGCTCTTTCCAGGAATTAGAGTCCTGTGAGGCTTAACGTCCAGGGGACGGCCCACTAAGACACAGAGATTCGGGTCCGGGATAAGTTGCTTATTTCTTATTCGATCACATTAAATTACATCTACAGAAAACCGTTTTCTATTAATTGTGCATATTCTCACTTAGGTCATTTTTTGAGTTAAAATGTATGATTCACATATTGCGAAATATAAACCATTCACAAAGCGGAAAAATAAACCATCCACAAAACCGTAATTAAATGCGGAAAGTAAATGCGGAAAATAAAATTACAAGGCTTTAAAAAAATCGGGGGGTGCAACCACCCGCTATCCTATAAATTACATTTCCCGAAAATGAAAATGCAATACCCGAAGGAAAAAATAAAAGCCTAAACATACATCTGAATTGCATTCACAAAGGTTAGCACAGGGGATATATCACGTATGCTCAATTTGATTTTGGTGAGGCCCGTATGGCCTAATTAAAACATCGACGATTTAAAGTTGTTAATAAAAACAGTTCATTTTTATTTACATGTATGTTGGTCATTTTTAATTAATGAAAATGATCACATGGCAAAAGGTGAGGTCTGTTATCCGGGAATAATTTTAATTCCCTTCGTGGAGGTATTCTAATACAAAAATTAAAAGAAGTAAAAGAAGAAGGAGAATTACAACATTATTTACAATAACAAGGAATAAAAATAATTCCTAGGTCAAATATAAAAATTAAAAAGAAAAGAAGATGAACATGGAATTTGCAGCTCTAGGAACTCAGAGGCTTTACCCTTTTGGCGTGAATCCACTTCGGCGTGTCCGTTCGATCCCCGGGAGCGTTCCTCGTTCGTTTTTGTAGTTTAGGTGAAAAGGTTGATGTAAAAAGTC
>CATIWQ010401095.1:0-23869 GCA_949673415.1 Euphorbia schlechtendalii
TTATCAACATTAAAAAATAAGTGTTGGCTTAAGTCAATTTGCTATATTAAAATGGTAACACTTTAGTGCCAACACTTGGATATTTAGTTGGCATAGCCCATATATGGTGTAGTGGACATGTCCAAAAAATGAAAGGATTAAAAGATAATGGTAAAATAAGATGGGAAAATTAAAAAAGAACATGACATCATCTGTGATGTCATCAATTGGTAGTAGATGAGAACAAAATAACTTTGAACGTATAGAGGGTGAGTTTTGGTCTCTTTTTGCTTAAACTCTTTTACCATTGGCTAAATCCACCTGGGGTTCAAGATCCGGTTTATAAGAAACTATGGAACTCGTCTATTGCTCCTTCACACTCTATCTTATGCTGGAAGATTTACTTGGGTTATTTGTCATGCAAGAAGTCCTTAAACGAAAAGGTTTTAACTTTGCTTCTAGATGCGCTCTCTATTTTGTAGCTGAGGAAAACAAAGATCATCTTTTTATTGGCTGTTGTTTCGCCAAGCAATTGTGGGAATCGATTGGCTCTTTGTTCGGTAGGAGAATGGATCTCTCTTTGAACCTAAACGAAGTCATTAAAACGGCTCTTTCATTTAGGTTCAGCCCTCAAATTCAAACACTTTGGAATGCAGCGGCAGTTAATGTAGTTTGGCTAATTTGGACCACAAGAAATGACAGTATCTTTGAAGACAAAATCCCCAGCATTCACACCACTCTTTTTCATCTTTGGTCCACCATTCAAAGAATAGATAAAGTGGGTGCGGTTCAGTTGGAAATTCTTTGGTGGAATTAACTATCTTGTCTAATCTTGTTCTTAAACCAAGGCTTAGGACAACCCCTAAAATTTCTGCTGTTTGTTGGGCTCATCCACCTGTTGGTTGGATAAAATGTAATACAGATGCCTCTTCCATTGGTTCTCTAGGTGCTTCAGGTTGTGGTGGAGTCTTTTGAGATGATATGGGGAGAGTTCTTCATTGTTTTGCTTTCCCATTGGCTGATTCTTTCAGTTTTGTGGCAGAGCTAAAGGCAGCCATGTTTGCAATTGAAGTGGCAGTTACAAAGGGCTGGAATAATTTATGGCTTGAAAGTGACTCAATGTATGTGGCGTTATTATTGAACTCCAAAAGCATGAAAGTTCCATAGACAGTCAGGACGGATTGGGCTGCATGCCTTCATTTAATCAAAAATATTTCTTTTGTTGCAACACATGTCTTTCGAGAAGGAAATGGTTTCGCCGACGCTCTTGCTGCTCATGGAAGAATAACAAACCTTAGTTTTAGTTGGGATACTTTCCCTGATTTTTGTACCATCTATTTTGCTCATGACGCAATGGGGTGTTTTAGCTATCGTTTCCATTAGCCGTTTGTCTCATTCCAGGGGGTAAAGCATGTTTTACTCCCTTGCTTTTGTACTTTTGTTTTCTCTTTTAATAAAATTTTAGGGGGGTTTTGAGGATTGGGGAAGGACACAGTCCCCCCATGGTGTGGCTCTCCGGTTTCGCCCTTCGGGTGGTGTTACGTAAGTGATGGCACATTAAGGGATGAACGTCACCCTCTCTCTTCTCTTCCTATCCCTAATCTTATTAAAAAAAAAAGGAAAATGGTGAGTTTGGAACTTTTTTGGTCAAAATAGTTATGGACTAAAACTTGGGTTGATATAAATACTTAAAATCAACCCATTTATAAAATTTCTCCTTGTTTTATTATATGATTATACAGATTTAGTTATGGCTTGAATGTTTAGTGTATGAAAGAACAACAAATTTTCTTGTGGATTTCTTAGACCATAGGTCCTTTAAGAAGAAGGTCTCGGATAGCATGTTGTAATATATAGAGCATAAACACAAAAAGATGAAAGGAAATTCAAGATATATTATATTAATGAACATATCACTATTTATACATGAAAACTCAAACATAATTTAAATTTAAAAGCATCTAATCTTATATATTGATATCAAATAAAATCATATGTTGATATGAAATCCTAGCCTATCTCCTATTATTTTGTAAACTAAAGACAACTATTGACAGTTTCAAAATCAGTTTCCAACAAAATTACTAAATAACCAAGGACACGGAAAACGGTATACCACAAGTGACACGTAGGATAAGAAATGGTCTCACCCTACGTGTCAATGTGGTTGTACTAATTAAAGCTTGTATCCACAATGTAAATCCAAGAATGACACTCTGAATGAAGAGCATAAACTTGTATAGATCAAGGAAGAAATTCTGATATTGTTCATCTCCCAAGAAGAATGCCAAGATTCTTGTCCAAGAACATCAACAAGTTTAAAGGATTTTATTTTAATTCATAACCAATCCTTTGTTCGATAAGTTAATTTTAATTCGCAGTTGAAGAACAACCAATTTTGCCCAAACTAAATTGTTGTAGACAGACTAGAAATTTATAAAATTAGTGCAAAAAAACAAATAGAGATAACACCAAAAATTTTAATGAGGTTCGGTTTACGTCCCCGACAGTTTCAAATTATTTTTTTAAAAAAGGATATTATAAATATGAGAGAAATTATACAAAGACCTTGTAGAATAAGGAATGCAAATGTTGGAGTGATGAAAGAATTCTCGAGATGACTATTTATACTAAATTAACCACAAATGATCAACCACTCAATTTGACTAATTTGCCAACCAATAGTCATCCCTTTAATGGCTTTGTCTATGTTGGATTTGGCATTCACATTTGAAAGAAACCTACATAAAGATCATCCACCATGACAGAAGCCAATGTAAGAGAATATAAATGCCTTGGGCAGCAAATCGTACATGGGAACAAAATTTCCAAAAGGAAATAAAACCTATGGCATCCAAATAGGTGTACAATAAGCCAAACGATGATGTTGATAGATACAAAAAAATATAGCATAGATTCTATGAAAATTTCATCCTAGTTGCTAGAATAGTTAGTGTGAGAATGTCTTATAGCTATTGCGGTAGCAAGAAAACGAGAAATACATCAAGTGGATGTTAATAATAACTATCTACATGATTTTCTTGAATAAGAAATCAATTCTTGCCTCTACTTGGTTATAGAAAACCAAAAGAAAACCATTGCGTGTAAGCTTTAAATTCATCGTATGGCTTTAAGCGGGCTGGGAGCCAAAGGCATAAAGAGCTTTCAAACAAGGTTATGCATTTTGGCTTTAAGAGATCAATCAGTCACTACTGCCTATTTGCAATGCAAAAGAATTCACATTTCCTTACTCTCTTAATACATGTTTATGATATTCTCATTAGTAGTGATGAATCTCAAATGATTATTTGTGTGAAGGCACGTCTCCATACATAAAAGGCATGGGACAAGGCAAATACATGTCTCGGGTCAAACAAGCAAAGGATATGCTAATTGATTTCGGTCTAGAGAATGCAGAAAATTCAAATTATGACCAATTTAATATCCCAAGAAACAAAAAAGGAGATTTTGGTGAGTATATCATCTGCAGAAGCAGAGTATAGGAGAATGAGTACAGTGAGTTGTGAAGACATATGGTTCACTTTTATGTAGAAATATATTCTAAGTACCATTAACGTCGCCAGTCAAGCTATTGTAGGATAATCAAGAAGAAATTGTCATTGCTAAAAAACCAATTTTAATGTATGTGGAGATAGACTGCATATAATTCGAGATTATATTGAAATAGGCTTCTTACAAAATGCTTTTGTTCTTACAAACCAATCCCATTTATCAACATGATTCCAACTTTGCAAGAGTTTGGCTTAACACATTACTCAGACAAGAAACTAACTTCAGCATCTTGTAAGTATGATAAATGATCACCCCATATCAATTTCTATGAAAAGTGAGCTGGCAGAACTCTAACAGAAAATATCAACTCATAAATTCCTTTAGCTGGCAGAACTCTAAATTCGTTTCTTACGTATCTGTTATTCGAATCTTTGTGACAACTTCGATGGGGATTGTAACTTCCAGAGGCGTAATTTCCTCTCTTACAAACTAAATTTTGTTGTGGCATTTAGGGTTGGTTTTTTTTGTGTTAAGTTTCTTCTTTCTTGAGTCATTTTGTTTTATGATTCTTTGGGGATATTTTATGAGTAGTTGGTGTGCACCATGAATGCCTCCTTTTTGGCTTGCTATGAGCTATTTCCATGGCAAGTGCTGTAGCTGGTATCCATCATTTTGGTTATTTTAACTTACTTCTTCTGTAATTGACGACAATATCATTATCTTCCATTTTTACAGATTGAAATTTGAGTTGATGGATGAAAATTCGATTGGAATTTAGGTTAGAGTTGTGGATTTCATGTTTTTTTTTTTAAATTGGGTTTCAGATCAAGAAAGGTTTTGATCAGAACTGGGCAGTGTTTTCTTTTAAATGGGTTCATCTTCTTAGGAAGGTAATTTTTTCTATCTGGTTAGGATTAAATTCGCATATTGATGGAAGAATGTGTATTGGGTATAGCACCAATTGGTTGTTTTCAAGTGTTTCTCATCTAATGGATGCTTGAAATGGAGCAATTTGGATTCTGTTACTTGTTTTTTTGCATAGATATTTGAATTTAATATCTAGGTTATTCCTGAATCCCCGCATTGTCGTTCTTATTTTGGCTTTGGCCTAGTTCCTAGAAATATTAACCATCCAATTTTATGATTAACAAAGTGAAAGTTAGTAGTGTTCATGATATTTGATAGATTAATTTCATGGCCTAAATTGACAAAAACTAACTGGATGTTGTTATATAAATAAAAGATTGAATTTTATTGAGTTGAAGTTCTTAAGGCATGGGATGCATTTATGAGGTGAAATAAGATCTATAGTAAGATCTATCTCCGTTATTTGGGTATTCATAGATGGAATTTGGTACCAATATTGGGATTTTGATTTGTGTGTTGAATTTTAAATATTTAGACCTCAGTACTACATATATCAAAATCACAATGTTGGGATCAAAATTTGTTAGTATTTTAATGGAATTTGATAGATTAAATTACTAGTAATATCATAATATTTCATCGAAAAATTTTGAAGAGTGCGGAGATGTTTTATCACAATATTTTGGGGGTGGTGTCATCACAATATTTCGGGGGGTATCCGAGAGCAGCGCCCCAAGTAGCAGGGTCCGATGGGTAGTTTTTTGAATTCATTTTCGAATGAATTTTAACCCTGAAAAAGTTATGTTTTTTTGTACTAAGATAAATGTCATATTTTTATAGATATAATTTTCGGACGGTTATTATTGTACAAAAATCGGGCATTGGAAGATTGATAGATGGTTCATTAATTTTTTCACAAGAAATTTTCATTTGAAATAATTGTTATGTAAGTTTCAATCTGAAAATATTTGTCATGAATTCAAATTTATCCAAGAAAATTCTAACAAAATGCACATTATTGATCCAAGACGATTGTATAAACTCTCATTACTCATTGGTGATTTTACACGTTTTATTTTTCTACATATCAATTCATAACACAACATACAGTATAAATGGGAAGTTCAATGGTGATTTTACTCAATTTATTGGACGTGATTCTCTGTAGAGTTTCAATTATTTAGTTGTTTACAAATTAGGTTGATCTGAGAAGCTAGGCAGTTATTGTTAAGCCTTGATAAATTTTTCCAGAACCGTGTACAAAGCTGTTATAGTCTTGTTGTTCTGTATCCAATCGACAATTCGATTACCATGTCCAAGACCTCTATAAGGAATAAGAGAAAGATCAAGTTCACTTGAATATCCTTCCGTTTACTGAAAAGTAATTATGTCGATGTCTTTAATATGTGGAAGGTACATCTTGCCCCTTTTATCTTCTAGTTTGCAACCGAGGCCAAATCCATGCTTTTAACCGAGGCCAAAGGCCCTTTCTGGAGATATCCACAGTACATATTTGCCATAAAATGATTTGGTTTGATGTGGTTGTGCGTTAAGATACCTTCCTATATCGTCGTGAATTTTAGTTAGCTATCCACTAAGTATTTGATGTTTAATTTTGTTTATTAGTTATTAATTTTATGCATGGAGTAATTTCTTCAAGAAAGTAAGGATATTGACAATGACCAGTTTGATAGCTTGAATAAGTATAAAAACATGTGTGAGTCTATCTATCACAAAATCAATTTGTTTATGTCAAACAACAATCTACTCGACTTACATATCACCTTTCATCCTTTTTTATATATGATCTGCAGTTTTTCAAACACTCCTCCCTCAAGTGTCATGAGACATATATGTCAATAATACTTTTATGATGATTTTGTATGTCAATAATAAAACATGATAGTATTAAATTTATCATATAATTAAATTTTAATGTGATGATATTTTTATATTGTCATGTTTTGTTTTGTATATTGTGATGACATATAAAATTTGTCACTATAATTTTAAGTGATGATAGCATTTCTTTATACATATATGCCTTTTTTCGTACAAATAATTTGTAGAGTTGCTACTTTCCAAGCATTCATTAGTTAATCTCTTTTGAGACACAAGGTTTTAAATGAGTCTAATCTTCTCTCATCATGAACCAAGTAATTTTTCTGTTGTCATGCCTACTTATGCTCTAATACCAAGTAGAGAATTTGTGGGATTAGAGAGTGTTGAGCTATAATTTGAGTGACCATAAAAGATGGATTGAACTCATCTAACACAAAATCAATTGAATTGTGTTAAGGTTAAATTTACATCACTTATATATATTTTTGTTATTTCAAATGTAAGATTCTAGGTCAACAAATTTTGATCTAGCACTCTCTTTCAATTGCAATTGGACATGAACTAACTGCCACTTTTCAAACATTTCTTGACCTAGCTCCTCTAAAACTCTAGTCTATCTTCTCTAAAGTTCAAGGTTTTCATCGGATCTTGTCTTCTCTGTTCAACACCATTGTCCAACATTTGGCTTTCTCTCACTAATCATTTGAAAGTTATAAATATTGTTTATAAAAATCAAACTTAGCACCTGTACCCCCATCTATACGCCAATTTGAAAGGTGCCAAAGTCTCTTACGGCCTATAGTTTTGTGGCCTTAACATCTTTGGTTGGTGAAAGCCCATATTTCAGCTCATCTATTCCTGCCTGAGCCCATTTAAGCCATAACCCTAAGTATAAAAGCTCTCATTTGTTAGATTTGTCTAAGTTATTCTCTTCTTCTCGGTTATTCTCTTATTCAAATCCTCTCTTTCTATTTTTCATCTATATGCAACTTGTTACAACTCCGTTTAAAGGCGTGTGAGATGGCAAGTGAAGGTAAGATGGTTATTCTATTAGAGATCTCCTATTTGAAGAGAAGTTTGTGAGGTTTTGAGTATGTTTGGCTGTTATTTTGCTATCTGTTATTGCTTTTGTAATCTCTGAGTTGTTTGGCTCTTTAGATCTCTGGTTTTCTATTTGCATGTAAGATTTATTTGTTTTGTATGCGTTTGTATGCTTTTAGAGATTCTATTAATAAATCCGGCCACCTGAACTCTATAACCTATAGCGATTTTGCCTTTGATAGTGAAAGCAACCACCTCGCACCTTAGATTACTCCTTAAAAAGAGTGGCTTGACTTCTATAAGTCCACTCAGGGGGAACCAAGTAAAAATATCTTGTGTTATTTACTTTTATACTTTTAGTTTTCTATCAAACTGCGTTTTATCATTTTGGATCGCTTGGTTTATGCGTTTAAATCACTACAAATTGGTATCAGATCATTTTTCTTTATGATTCTTGGTCTCTATTGTGGAACAGAGGCTTTAAAGTAGTGTCACCTTCGAATCAATGTCTAAAAGCACATTTCTAATATATATTTTATGCTTTTGTTCTTGATTGATAGCATGAAGGATGCTTTCTTGTTATTTCAATGCATATGCTAGTTTTCTGTGTGATTAGAAAGAAATTTTGTCACTCTACGAAATTCTCTTATAATCTTTCTTATTTTCTGTACTTACGGTGAATCTTTGATCCTCATCTTATAACTTGCGTGGACCTATGGCGGTTGGATTCTACTCAAATTAAGGTGCGATTAAATTCTTCTCAATACTACTCTCGTGAAAGGTATGTTAATCTTCTTATACCACTGTGAAAAGAAGACTTTCCTATAAGTAATCTTTGAATCCTTACTCCTTCTCATTCTATCAGTTCTTTTTCTTTTGCTTGCTCTTGTCTGACATGTTAAAATACATGTTTATGTAAAGCCTGTTTAAATTTCTTTGTGTTGATTGTTTAATATAGATGCTATTTGCTAAGCAAATCTTTTATCTAAAATTTAGCATTCTTTTAAACCTTGATCTCCTCTGTTATAAAAACTTAAGGTCTCATCTCTGTGTCTCAATTCTCTTAGTAATAAAGATATTTTTGCTAATTTCAGTCATCATGTCTATGTCTAGAGTGACTCTTGAAAAATTTGATGGAAAAGGATACTTCACCTTATGGAAAAATAAAATGAAAGTTGTTTTAGTTCAGCAGAAGTGTCATCGAGCCTTGCAGAGCATTGATGCACTTTCTAGTGAACTTACCCCAATAGATAAATAAGATATGGTGGAGATAACATACTCCACCATTCTTTTAAACATGCCTGACTCTTTCTTAAGAAGAGTCAAAGAAGAAGATGATGCTCATAAACTTTGGTTGAAACTTGAATCCCTCTTTATGACTAAAGATATCTCTAGAATCTCTTACTTGAAAGAAAAGTTGTTTTGTTTTAAAATGAATTCTGCAAAAGGTGTTGATGAAAACTTAGATGATTTTCAAAAACTTGTTATTAAATTAGAAGAAGTTGATGAAAAATTCTCAAATGAAAATCAGACTATCATCCTCTTAAATGTTATACCAGATACTTACAAAGATGTTAAAACTGCTCTAAAATATGGTAGAAAATATTTAAAGGTTGAAGATATGGGAAATGCCTTAAGATTAAGAGAACTAGAGTTAAAGGGTGAACTAAAGAATAAAAATCAATCTTCTGATGCCTTGGTTGTAAAAGGTAAAAAATGGAATAAAAGATCTAAATCTAAGAAGTCTAGTGGTAATGAGATTGAATAGAAATCAAATGGAGATAGTAATAATAAGAATAAATCAAAGTATAGGAACTTGACTTGCTATCACTGTCATAAGAAAGGACACACTACAAAATTCTATAGGACTAAACTTGGTCAAAATGAATCCAAACAACCAAATGGAGCAGTAAATAATACAACTGAGTTGGGGATATTGAGGCCCTTGTTGTAGGGCAGACCAGTGATTAAGAATCATAGATTCTTGACTCTAGATGCACTTTCCATATGTCACCTATGAAATGATGGTTTTCAAACTATAAACTTATGAATGGAGGAAACGTTTTAATGGGAAACAACACAACATGTGAAATTATAGGCATAGGTGATGTTCTTCTAAATTTGTTTAATGGAAAGCAAGTTCTTTTGAAAGAGGTCAGGCATATTCCTGGCCTCAAAAGAAATTTAATATCTCTTAGCTATCTAGATAGTAAAGGTTTAATATATAAAGCTCAAGGTGGAGCTGTTCAAGTCATTAAATCAGATAGGGTTCTCTTAACAAGTAAACTTGTAAATGGTTTGTACTATCTAGAAGGATCTGCTCTAAGCAATCTTGTTTGTGCAATTTCTAATTATGATAAATCAGAATTATAACACAGGAGACTTAGACACATTGGTGTCAAAGGTCTCAATTTCCTTTAAAAGGAAGGAATATTAAATTTTCCTAACAATACTAAGATTCAAAATTGTGAGGCTTGCATTATGGGAAAATCCTGTAGAGTAAGTTTTAATAGTTCTAACAACATATCCACTTGTTGTCCTTAAAATGTTCACAGTGATTTATGGGGTTGAAGTTATGTGCCTCAGTCTCTAAATGGATCTTAGTACTTTGTGTCCTTTATTGATGATTAGTCTAGAAAAGTTTGGGTCTACTTTCTAAAGAATAGGAATGATGCTTTTGATAAATTTGTTGAATGGAAATTGTCTGTTGAAAATCAAAAAGGTCTTAAGGTTAAAATTCTTAGAACAGACAATGGCCTGATTTGTAAATGCTGCTTTTAATTCTTACTATGTTGAACATGGCATAACAAGATATAGAACTTGCTCTTACACACCACAATAGAGTGGTGTGGCTGAGAGATATAATAGAACCATTTTAAATAAAATGATATGTATGTTGTTTGAGTCTAGTTTAAGTAAGAAATTTTGGGCCGAAGTAGCTCATACTGCTTGCTATTTAACTAATAGGTCTCCTGCCTCTGCTATTGGTTTTAAGTGTCCAAAGGAACTATGGTATAACAAAACTATAAAACTAGATCATCTTAGAGTGTTTGGTTCTGTAATCTATGTTCATATTAAAGAGTCTAAATTAGACCCAAGAGCTAAGAAGTGTATCTTTAAAGGTTATCCTACTAGCATTAAAGGGTATAAGTGTTGGAGTTTACTTGATAATAAAGTTTTCATCAGTAGAGATGTTGTTTTCAATGAAAATGAGTTTAGTAAACCAATTGTAAATTCTAATACCAATGCTGAAGATCTTTGGTTTGAGGTAGAGCTTGAAAAGCTTGAAAATATAAGGATTAATGAACCTGATAACCCTCAAGATGTAAATGAAAATGCCCCAGAGAACCAAAATGATGAGCTAATTGATCAGACTGTAGATAATCAAGAAAATCTTAATAATTACCAACTTATAATAGATATGGTTAGAAGAGAAGTGAGACCTTCTAGATTTTTGGATGCTGCCTTATATGATTGCAATTATGTTGAGTTTCTTGAGTATACATTGAATGTTGTTGAAACCTTAGAGTCTGTTGACCCTAGAACTTATGCTGAGGCTAAAGAATCCAAAAATTTGATCAAGTGGCACAATGCCATGATTGATGAAATGGATTCTTCAAACAAGAATAATACCTGGATTCTTGTTCCTAAACCTAAAAATGTTAGAGTCATTGGCTGCAAATGGATTTTCAAGAGAAAACTTGAAATTCCTGGCGTTGAAAAGGAAAGGTTTAGAGCCAAAGTTATGGCCAAAGGGTATAGTCAAATAGATGGAATTGATTTCCATGATATCTTTTCCCCTGTTGTAAAGCATGTCTCAATAAGAGCCATTCTATCTCTAACTACTTTGTGTGATCTTGAACTTAAACAAATGGATGTTAAAACTGCATTTCTTCATGGTAATTTGAATGAAGAAATCTACATGAGTCAACCTGATGGTTTTACTATAGAAGGAAAAGAGTCACATGTTTGCTTGTAAAAAAGATCTCTTTATGGTTTGAAATAGTCCCCTAGGCAATGGTACCTTTTATTTGATGAGTTTATGCTTAAACTTGATTTATTCAGAAGCAAATTTGATTCATGTGTTTTTTTCAAAATTGAAGGATGATTCTTACATTTATCTCCTGCTTTATGTTGATGACATTCTCATTGCTTGTAAGCATAAGATTGAAATTGAAAAATTAAAGATTAAACTCAACTCTGAATTTGAAATGAAAGACCTAGGGCAAGCCAACAGGATTTTAGGTATTAGCATTTTTAGAGATAAAAGTAAGGGGACTTTGTACTTGACTCAAAATGATTATATAGAGAAGAATTTAAATGTTTTTGGTTTATATGATTTAAAATCTATTTTTACTCCTTTTGGTGCAAACTCAAGGCTAGCAATAAACACCATTCTAAAGAGGAATCTGATTTTATGGCTAGAGTACCATATCAAAATTTGGTTGGATCTTTCATGTATGTCATGTTTTGTACTAGGCATGATTTGGCTTTTGGTGTGAGCATTGTAAGTAGATATATGAGTTTGCCAAATAAAAGTCATTGGCTTACTACTAAATGGCTTATTAGATACCTTAAGGGCTTCTTGTCTACTTGTTTCTTGTATAAAAGTTCTTTAGATTCTATTCCTATTGTTGTTGGATGTTGTGATTCAAATTTTGCTGTTGATTTAGACAAAAGAAGGTCTGTCACAGGATATTGTTTTACTGTGGGGAATAATCTTGTTAGTTGGAAATCTAGTTTACAACATATAATTGCCCTTTCTACTACTAAGGCAGAATATATTGCTTTAACTGAAGCTATTAAAGAAGCCCTATGGCTTAAAGGTTTTGTTTCTAAGTTAAACTTTTATAAATCTTCTGTTAAAATCAATTGTGATTCACAATCTGCCATTCACTTGTGTGAAAATGCAATGTTTCATGAAAGAACTAAGCACATAGATATCAAATTGCATTTTGTTAGAGATATTGTTAGTAATGGTTCAGTTTGTGTTTCCAAAATTCATACTGATGTGAATCTTGCTGATATTTTGACTAAGACTTTTTCTGTTGTAAAAATTCAGGAAGCGTTGTTAAAACTGCAAGTTTTGCAGTACTTGTCTTAGGCTGAGTTTCTGTACCTTGTATAGTTTTAATTTATACCCTCTGCGGGGTTTGGATGGCATTCACAATGATTAAAGGCAAAGGATGTGGCCCAAGGTGGATATTTGTGGCCTACAATTTGGTGGCCTTAGCATCTTTGGTTGGTGAAAGCCCATATTTCAGCCTATCTATTTCTGCTTGAGCCCGTGTAAGCCATAACCCTAAGTATAAAAACTCTCATTTGTTAGCTCTGTCTAAGTTCTTCTCTTCTTCTCTTCTTCTCTGATTCAAATCCTCTCTTTCGATTTTCCGTCTATCTGCAACTTGTTGCAACTCCTTTTAAAGGCACATGAGATTGCACGTGAAGGCAAGGAGGTTATTCTGTTAGAGATCTCCTATTTAAAGAGAAGTTTCTGAGTTTCTGAGTATGCTTGGTTGTTATTTTGCTATCTGTTATTGCTTTTGTAATCTCTGAGTTATTTGTCTCTTTAGATCTCTAGTATTCTGTTTGTATGCAAGATTTATTTGGTTTCTATGTGTTTGTATCCTTTTAGAGATTCTGTTAATAACTCTGGCCACCTGAACTCTGTAACCTATAGCGATTTTGCTTTTAATAGTGAAAGCAACTACCTCGCACCTGAAATTACTCCTTAAAAAGAGTGGTCTGACTTCTATAAGTCAACTCGGGAGGAACCAAGTAAAAATACCTTGTGTTCTTTACAATTATTCTTTTAGTTTCCTATCAAACTACGTTTTATCGTTTTGGATTGCTCGGTTTATGCGTTTAAATCAATGCATCTCTAAACATATTGCGGGTCAAAATCTCTTTCAATTTTTTTTATCTCTTTTATTGCTATAATAAATCTAATTTTGGATGAGCTAGAGTTCGATGTAAAATCACACTTCTATAAGTTCTGAAAGGAAGCTTACGGGAAAGTTAATGTATCAAATCGGCTTTAGATTAGATATTTGACGAGGAAATTAACCAGAAGGAAAGTTTTATTGACTCATGGGGTCGCTCAGCTCACAAGTCCCATTTTCTAAGTGGCAAACAGCATCATAAGAAGAAATGGACTTAATGTGTTGTGCATATTCTTACCACGACTTAATTCGTAAGAAACGTGTTTACACTACGCTCAACGAAATAATTGTTAAGTTTAATAATCGATTTTCAGGAGATTTAACTAGATTGCAGTAATATGTATATATTTTGTTACTTAACCTCAACTTGGATGTACAAGTAAACAGAAAATTCAAATAAGTGACACAGATTAATTTTATAGTTAAGTTTCTATATCCGTACCTTGTCATGTGTAATAATACAATTTTAGGCTTCATATATATGAAGCTCGTCTGAACTAGACACTTTTTACCAACTTCTATGAACTTTTACTTGTTTTATTAGCCCTCTATAACCAGATTGTTGTCTGCACACCACATATTGTTGTCCGGTTGATAAAACTTTTCAAATATGTCATTTTCTTGATTTTTCATTCTACAATAAGAATCTGACTTGTGATGTTCTATAACAAACTGTCACACTTTTTCCAAGTTCAAGAGACTATGAGGAATAAGGTAAGTTCAGAAGGGAAATCGAAAAATATATCAATATTCAATCAGCTTCTATGTATTTAGCCAAATTTTATAACGACTTGCAAAAAAATATTTGCATATTTAATAAAATTAAACGGGGAAAAAGAAAGAAATACAGACACAATTGACTAAATACAACCGCACAAAGAAAAGAAAATGACATTGTATGTAATTCAACCTTTTGATCAAGACAAACTATTTGGCTGCAGAATAAAACATGTGGAAGTGTTGAAAAGTCCAAGTCAATAAAGGAAAACCTAAATTGACTTCAATTGATATCTAAATCAAAAAACTAACCTTACTTGAACTTTAATATAGATATGATAAAATATGTTTAGTATTCGTAAATTTTGCAAATATAGTTTGGTGTTTTGTTACTATGAACATGGTTGTTTTAACTTGTTTGATTCCACTTTTTTTCCACTATAAAAGCAAAAGAAAATAAAGATGAGTAACCCCCGACGAGGGGAAATGATCAAAGTTTTGTCTCAGATGTTATTAAATAATATTAATTTCTACTACTTATCGGTGAATTAATGTTTGTTCATATACGTTTGTGAATTTGTGAAGATGACATGCCCAAGATCGTTTAGCTTATTCTTCGACATAAAGGGAAGAACATTAATTGTTTACCTCTCCGTATTAGAATGCAATGCTTATTAGATATTGGAGTAGTCCTTTCAGTCAAATTTGTATTTATTTATTCATTTTTCAGAAATATAAATTTTTGAAGAGGTTGAGTTTTAAACTCATAACTTCTCACCTTTACTTTAAAATATGTATTAATTGAACCACATCCAATTGGTTAATTTGATTTTCCCGATTTTAATTCCTATATTGTCGGTCAATATGTATTCCAATTTTCAATGTTTGTTAAATTTTAAAACTTTTAAAAAAATAATAGTAACATGTTTGTAGTTAAAAATTTCAATTTTACACAAGGACTTCAATTGCAAAGAATCGACTTAATATAGATGACTTTTATAATTCGCATTAGGACTTCAAATATGGTATACTTTTAAAATTATGCGGCCTTTTTTATTCCATGCAACCTCAACTTGTATGTACAAATAAACAAGGAATTCAAACAAGTGACACGAATTAAAAAAAAACTATCAACAGCTTTTTATTTCCAAAATTACAAATTGAAATAAATTAATTGATCTATCAGCGCGATGCTGATTTTTCCAATTACAAGTTTACATTATAAATAAATTTAATTCATTCCATATTTGACAAGACCAGGAATGTGTTTACCAATCATGAAATCATCCCAATCAATAACATTTGGATCAAAGCAAAATTGATCATTTTGACTTGTTTCTCTCAATGCTTTTCGCAGATTTTCCGAGTTTGCATCATCAAAACTGCATTTGATAAAATTAAACATATTATACATTTGAATCATAAACAAAATTTTGACAATTAATGTATTGAAGTACAGAAGTAATTAAAGGTTGATCAATAATTCTTACATGCCCATGAAGTAGGTATAGGGTTTGTAAAACTCAACGAATCGAGTCACAAGTCTAATTTTGAGTCCAACAGTCATGTACATCTCTTCAAATCTCTTCGACAAGCTCGTTGCTACTTGCAATGCCTAGAAAAAGTTATGAAATCAACAAATTAGTTATGAAATAAAAATATTTCGTATTATTTCTCTGAAATCATTTAACTCAAAAATATAAGTTCACTTTGCAAACCTTGAAAGGAAGGATATAACGGAGAGCCATGTGCAAATGGAAGGCGGACATAGAGTTGATAAGAGTGAGATTTTGATATTGAATTTTCCTGCCATCTTTTTCAAACAATGGATTTGCAGAGAAATAACGATACATAAAATCGTCGATGTTTGATAGAGTCACTTGATTTCTTAAAGATGATCCAATTTGATAAACGATTTCTGTTGAATATTGTTTTTCTCTTGCTGCCATTGCTACTATCATATTATTCGCCACCATATCAGCCGGTATCTGCATCATTCATTCATATTATACTATTAATTTCTTATGCACAATAATGATAATATATACACGTTAATCATGTAATATGTATAAAATTAACTCACTAGATCGTAGACCGTTTGAGGATCGTAAACAAAGCATTCCAATCTTCCTTTTCCATAAGCAGCAATTACACTGTCAATGGTTCTGCAATAGTCAAATCACTATTAATAAATGTACTGAAATTCTAGAGTACTATTTTCAATATCCCCGTAGTAATATGTTGGTTTGCAAATAAAGTTGTTTATTTTTAAGCCAATTTTATCGCTTAGATGGAAGATGAAGTACTTACTTTGCACCTTCAATCCAACCCGGAAAAGGTTCTTGGTAAGTGCCAATGATCATCGAAGGACGAATAATTACAAGAGGCAGATTCTGTTTCAAGTGAACCAATTGCATCTCAGCCATTGCCTTTGAGAACACATATGTGTTAGGCCATCCATGTTTATTTGCCCTAATTTAGAAAACACACAAAATTATTAATCATTCAGATTAAAAATCATATTATATGCCTTAATTAAGCAAGTTAATAAGTACCTTTCCAGGCCTAATTTCTTCATGGCAATTGCAGTTGCTTTAGGTGAGGCATTTTCAGCTAACAGTTGATCCAATTTTTCTTGAGCCAATTTCTTTTCAAGTTGAATGTCAACTTGATTGCAGCCTTTCTTTGTTGTGTTTAATGATAATGGCTTTTCGAGTATTAGCCCTCCATCTTCTCCACATACATACGCTGCCACATACATTAATTTAAAACATAATTAGTATTCTATTGATTAGCAGAGTAATTAAGGATAAATTAATTAGTTAATTACCAGTAGAGACATGAACAAGCATCCTGACTTTGTGACATTTCTTTGCAAAGTTCAAAACATTCAATGATCCAAATGTATTTATGCCTAATGCAACATCGTATCTTTCATTGAAGTTGGTTGAAGCAGCACAATTGACCACATAATCAACTTCTTTTAACAGTTCTTCAGTAACAGCCAAATCTTTAATCCCCAAATCTTCGAAACAAATATCACCCGCAACAGCTGTAACCTTTTCTGCTATGAATGAATTCAGTTTTTCACCATATTTCTCCCTTAGAACTTTGAATAAATCCTTCCCTACCACCTGATATAAGCAATCAAATTAAAATAACGTCACCATATGATTCAATAGAATAAAGTTAGAACAATAAGTATCAAAAGTAATGATAAGTACATCTTGTTGCAACCGTTGCATTGCGGATTTAGCATCTGATGCTCGTAAAAGAAGATACAACTTTTTTACATTGGGTTGAACTCGCAATATTTTCTCCACGAAAACTGTACCAAACAAAAATGTGATTAAAGTACGATCTATGAGAGATATTGAAGTAATAAATAGCGGAATATAGGTAATTACATACTCTTAGCTAAATAGCCAGTAGCACCAGTGACCAAAAATGTCTTGTTTTCAAGAAACTCAGTAATGCTTCCCAACTCCATTACTAAATAAATTCTTTATACAGAGAAAAATATCACTCTTGATTATTAATTAATTGAAAAATGTTGGATTGAATTTTGCTTTCAGTTTTGTTGAGTAAGTTGTGGAGATAAGAGACATGAAATAGACATATATATAGTAGTGATTATGGATTAAAATATTGATTTAATAGCCATCAAATATGAAACTCTTAAGCATTCAATTAGTTGATTTCTCAACGAGATGACTTCAGTTAGAATTAATATTTTTTTTCTCTACTTGAAGTTTCATAGCATCATCAGTTCATTAGCCTAGCAATTAAATATATTATTTTAGGGTTTTAAATAGTATATATTATACATTAATAAGATATCTGTATATTACTTTTTTATTCATTAATTTACTCACCTCACTCAGTATTTGTATAATCGACAGAGTTAGCCTGAAATTTAATTAAACATAAAAAATGAATATTTATTTACAGCAAAATATTGTTCGTCTCTAAATGTTTTGATGTTTTTTAAAGTTTATCGGCATATTGACTTGACAATTCCTATCATTTAAAATGGTTTAGTGATAATTCTTTAAAGTGTATGGGAATTGACTTGGAAAATCTTCATTCTCGTCATTCTATTAATTTCTTTGCAATCCAATAGATATTCACTTACCATTAGTACTGTTTACCTTGAGGCAACCTAGTGTGGAAGTCAATTAGGCAGCCGTCTAGGATTTTAAAGTTGATGACTTAAAAATTTTATATACATTTATATTTGACTGCTGACTAATTGATTATAGCTATTGAATACTACACTTTCATTGATTTTGGGCTTCATAATATACAATTTGAATTAAAACTTCATAATTGTGAACACCGGCTATGTGTTTAGCTAGTGTTATTACCGATAATTTTTTAAGTTATTTGTAAATTATTTTTCTTCCCAAAATAACTAAAGCAATTGTTTTTTATGCATAAACAAGCACTTTGGTTTAACCATTATTGTTTGCTTTTGTAATTGATGTATAGATATAATTTTTTACAGTTACATTATTTTTTTGGCCTATAATCAACCAAACAGTAAATCCAAAAAAAAAAAAATAGGTGATAACTCTTATAAATGATTATAAACGACTTATAATACATTATCAGCCCATGAACTTGTTGACTCATTTTGTTTAATGTCTCCTTGAACTTTAAAAATATCATCAATATCTCATTCAACTCAAAAAATTGCCCAAGTTTGTTCATTTTAACTTTAAAAACTGTACCAGTTTGCCTCCTTAAACATCACTTATCAGTTTTTGATATATTTGACTTTTCAAATATGTCGTTTTCTTTATATTTCTCTCTCTCTCTTTAATTAGAAGTTGACACTTGGCGTAAATGAGGAAAATTTGTACATTTTTGCTAGTTGAATGGATATATAAATTTCACTTTTACAAGTTGAAAAGATAACAAAAAACTTTTTCGAATTTCTAAGGCAATAGACAGACGATTTGGACTAGGACTAATTTTGTATTAGGACTTTTTGAACACACACTAAAAACTTTTGATAAATGAAAAATATTATTGGATAAAATCCTCAAACACTTTCCTAGCAGTATTTTTTATTCTTATATAGTTGAAGTATAATTTATTTTGTTTAATGGCAGGGTCCACCGTATGAAATTACTAGGAACCAGAAAAAGAATGGGTACATGTCCATATGGTCCATTTTGTCTGTAATTGAATATTAATTTGTTAGTTTAAGAATATTGTAATTTGATTAATATAGGAATTGGTGTGAACATATATCTAATTTAAGAAATAAGTCGGCCTAAAAACTTTTGAAGAACTCAAACATTAATAGAAACAAAATTCTAGTTAAATAAAATCTAGTTAAATACTCCTGTCGCAAACACATTTCAGCAATAAAATTATATGTATTTTTTAAAATATTCACGATATTCATCATCATTGCAACAACATATATCAATTATTTTATTAATTCAAGAAGGTTCGGCAGGTTGTAGTATCTGTAAGTTGTTTCTGAAAAATTAGTTAATCCTTTACATGTGATGTGAAACTAGTTAATTCATCATTTACATGTGTCTCCAACCGCAAATTTAGGCTTGAATATCTCTCCTATTCAACATATTTTGATAAAAAACTGAATTGAATAAATAGATGAACCTTTTAAATTTGTGCATCAAGTATTTTTAAGGAATATATTATTCAACTACTTAAGTTATGGTAGAGTACAACTCCTATACCCGATGAACTAGTAATTAATCTTTATTCTGATTTACGGGCATCTCATAGGGTGGAACAGTTAGCTTAAAGACTTACGGTTGCTCTATATCAGAAAGTCATGGATCAATATCAAAACATTGGTGATGGATGAATGATTGCAAAAGATCAATTGGTTAATCGATCACTTATCAAACATAAGACTTGCGGAGAATTTCTTAAATAAATCTGAAATCGTGATGAACATTTTTAGATTGAAACTTATTTGGTGATCATTCCAAATGATTCGATCAGATAAAATCACAGAAAATCAAGAAGTTAAGATGAAAAGTTTCTTGTGAAAAATAATGACCTGTGTTATTTGTCAATGCCTAATTTTTATACCATTATAAAAATCCGAAAAACATGACTTTTTGGATTTTGAGTTTTATCTGTCCAAAAATATGGCAGGTATTTTGATATAAAAATATGACCTTTCGGGTTTAAAATTCATCCAATAATGAATTTTTATAATAATACTTGCATTCCAAAATAAAAAAATTTTGAGCTAACCTAGTAACTCGATCCCAGCCTGGGGTGCTACCGCCATTGGAACACGTTATCAGGGGCATTGCCCCCGGATTCACAAAATATAAATATTGTGATAAAACCCGAACAAGCGTGTATTCCGCACTCTTTCAACTTGTTCATGAAATATTACAATCGTATTGGTCAACTAGTTGATCCAATTACATTAAAATACTAACAAGACCCTCAAAGATCACAAATTCCCTATATCATATCAAAGAAGAAGAATGGCTCACAGCAAAAAATATCTAGAACTTCAAGGTTAAAATCTGTAGAACCTAGTGGGGTGAATAATAGGTAGGAGGGGGGGTGAATGACTCTTTTTCGAATATACTCAGTACTTTAGAATTTTGCTTTTGAAGCTGCTACTGAGTAACAGTACTTTACTCAGTATCCCCCTTTTAATATTTATGTGTTTGTTAGATGCGGAAATAATTAAACACAAAAATAACTGAGCTGAGTAAGGAAATGCAAACAACGATTTTATCCTGGTTTAGCCTCTACCTAATCCAGTCCTTAGAAACTCCGTCCAAGATTTAATCCACTATCAACTCTTCTTCTGGTGAAGAGTAAACCGTTTACAAAGCTATGACTGAAGTCACCTCCAACAGCCTATGTTTTACTAAGCTATACCAACGCAGGAGTAACGTCCTCCTGTGTCTGAGGCTCCAAGCTGAAGTTCCTCCGATAGCTTCTAGTTCAACGAGCTATACCAACTCAAAAGTTCCTCCTTCTGAATCTAAGGCTCTAAGCTTCTTATCACCTTGTGCAAAGTTCTCACAAGATCTCTAAGCTTCCGCACACCTCGACGAGCTATACCAATACAGAAGTACCGTCTAACTATATCTGAGGCTCTGAGCTGAAGTACCATCCAACAGCTTCTGTGTGACACCGAGCTATACCAATCCAAAAGTCCCTCCTTCTGAATCTGAGGGTCTTCACTTCTTATCTTTCTGAGCAACTAACTCACAAGTAATCTAAGCTCTCCCACACACTAACTTAGCCACGGCTAGTGTGTTACAATACAATCTTTTCAGTGGATGGACTGAGCTACTGTACTTTGTTTCAGTTAGCTCTTTTACAAACAGAATAGGACTTGAGTGTTTGCTATATGTATTTATAGAGAAAATAAATGTGAAGATGTAGAACTTGATTTCACTTAAATTGTTGTTCTCTATCTACTTCTTCTTCAATGCTAGGAAAATATTCTTTTATAGAGGAAGAGAATGTTTCCGTTGAACTTGGACTTATGCTGAGATTCTTCCCGTTGAGCTTGAGCTTGAACTGAGAATCTTCCCGTTGAGCTTTAGTCTTCATTTGAGAATCTTCCCCGTTGAACTAACAATCCTCCCGTTGCAGACAAGCTTTCATTTGAAAATGAATAAGTCCAAATAAGACCCATACCATGATTTTAGGATATGTTTGTTGGTCATTATTTAATTCCCACTATCTTCTTGACTTTATGTCTTTTTAGGTGGAATCTTGACTTTTTTCAGCTTTATGGGTGGAACACAGTGCAGCGTGTGTTTTAGTTCCAGGTTAGCTTCCACTCAGATGAATCTCTTCTGAATCTTGAATTTTAGCTGATGTCTGCAATGGTGTTCTTCTAAAGTAGTCTGCTGTGCTTCTGAGCTTGTAACGTTCCTCTGGCGATGTCTTCTGATTACTGCTCATTTATTCTTCTAAGTAGTAATGTTCCTCTGAGTTGTTTTACCAATGTCTTCTGAGGTATTACTACTCCTTTGCGCTTCTGAGTTAGCAAAGTTCCTCTGAGTGCTTTTGCCTATATCTTCTGAGGAATTGCTGTCTTCTGAGTTATCTTACGCTTCTGACTCAGACTTTCTTGCTGTAAGCTTGAATAATTTTTTGACTCAGTACATACAGTACTTCGTTGCTTTCTGCTGAGTAATAGTCTGACTCAGTAAGCTAAGTTATGGCCTGACTCAGTACATTGCATTCATTTGCTGAGTGATCGTCTGACTCAGTTTATTTTGATAGTCTGCTGAATGATCATCTGACTTAGTTCTTTGTGACGCTTGCTGAGTGATCTTCTGACTCAGTTCTTCGTGACTGCTTGCTAAGTGGTCATCTGATTCAGTTCTTCGTGACTTCCTGCTGAGTGATCTTCCGACTCAGTTCTTCGTGACTGTATACTGAGTGATCTTCTAACTCAATACAAACAGTACCTTGTGCTGAACTCAGAACTTACAAAACTTCACATTATGAATTCAGAACCCAACAATCTCCCTCATTTTGTTGGTTTTGAGTGAAGTTAAGCACAGGATATACTTTTTGTACTTACTCCCTCATACTCCCTCATAGTCGTATACTTAGGTTCTTAATATATAAGGAAGCCAGTACAACAATTAGTTGTACTACTGGAGCAAAAGTAAAAACTTTTCATTAATGACAATTACAAGTTTTTACAGTACAATTACAATGAATGAATTCTATTACAATGTTTTCTCTTTAAGTGCTGTGAATTCTTCATCTTGATTTTCTTCCTGCTGATTAATCTCCATGGCGCTACTGCTGGATGGTTGGTTGTAGATCATTCGCCTTTCCCATATTTCCTTGAAGCTGTGCTTATCTTTCTCCCTCTACTCAGTACCAATAAGCTGAGCGACAATCTTCTTCTCATCAAGTGCAAACTTCTGGATAACTTCCTGAATAGCTTTTGCATTTGCTTGAAGACAGGGGATAATCTGCTAGATCAGCCTTGTGACCTTGCTAGGAACGGAAGGAAAGATGCCTTCAAGGATAACTTAGAGAGCCTTTTGATTCCAGATCTACTGAGTGTTTATCCCATTTGCCTAATGCTGCAAGAACGGAATGATCTGGCTGTCATGTGAGTAAAAAGTGTGGAGAGATAGGCCACCAAGCTGAGTACTCAGTGCGTCAATACCCTTCTGAAGCTCTACTGAGGTGCTTGCATTCCTTACTATCACAGTATCTCTCGATTCAGTAGTGATCTTAGCAAGGGTGGTAGTATACTCCTTCAGCTTATCTTCAATATCATCTATAACTTCATTCTTCTTAGCAAACGTGGTCTCAATTATCTACTTATGAGCTTCTTCCACAGCTTTGGAGATCTCAGCCTTAATCTCCATTTTAGAGTCCGCAGTAGCCTTGAGAGTTTCCGCCTTGGAATCATACATGTGCTTTAGTAACTCAGCCTGACTATGCTGCCACAAGCAGAAAACATTCTGAGTCCTTAGCGCCTGGAACTTAGTTCTTAGTTCCATGGAGAGTTCTGTGGATGCGCGCTCTATGGTAGTTCCCAAAGTAGACATAATGTCAGCATACTGACTTTGGGAATGATCCTTTAACCCATTTACTTCATCATGGATCAACTCCAGACCTCTTTCTCCAACATCCATAAACCCATTCATCTTCTCTAGAGTTTTTAGGATATCCATGTAGTTGTTGAGCCTAGTCTCCATCAAAGGCTGTAGATGCTCAATCAGTTCATAACGAATCTGAGATGGCAAAGGAATACTGTCAGCTCTTTGCATTATGATCTGCGCCTGCTTTGAGATAAGAGTAACACTTTGGGTGAGTTGGCAGTTGAAAGGAGCTAGCTTGAAATCCACTATGGAGTTGTTGAGTCGAAGGGCCATAGTTAGGAGATCATCAAGAGTCTTCCCTATGTGATGAAGGGAATTGACAGGAACTGAGGTGCTGGGATTTCCTCCTTTAGCGATTTC